>CAKNXH010057283.1:0-16141 GCA_932178445.1 Andricus quercusramuli
ATTACTTCACTCCAAATGAAAATTGAACAAAAAGCCAGAAATTTAATAAAACGCATCTTTCTAGCATTATTCAAATATAATGGTACTAATTGTTATAATTAATTGTTTAAACTATCACTATTGTTAACTTTGATAAACTATCGCTACCCCCTAATTGAAAATTGGACAGCAAATTGAAAATTTGTGAAAAAAACCTCGTCTTTCTAACTCCATTATGTGAGTATATTGCTAAAAACAATAGTAAATTGTTTAAACAATGCATGAAAATATCTCATTTTCAGTATCAAGTAGAACTTCATGTATTGAAAATAATTTGCATTGAAAAAACCGCAGAAAAATCATAATTAGCGCCAAAAACTCGCAAAACCCATTTTTTAACTTATGGGGGTTCTTTGGGACCCTATAAAACAGACTCATAAAGGTAATATTTGAAAAGTGATATTTTATTCGTATTCTATGGCTAATTGTAAAGCGAAATGTTGAGTTTCAACTCGATCGAGATAATATTGAGGATTCTGGATAAGATTGACAAAAACGTCTTTTTTTCTTATGGGAAATACATGTTAAACTTCATGGGGCTTGCGGCACCCATAAATATAATTTTTTTTTTCAACAAAAAAATGGATTTATTTTTGTTTGGATTCGAACAAATTTGGGTGGTGTCCCGATAAAAATTCAAGCAAAAATTTTCCAATGCATTATTGGACATAAATAAAAGAAATGAGAAAAAATAAAAGTTTTCAAAAATAATTCAAATTTTTGTATCTACATTACCAACTAGCCAGCTTAGCTGGTAATGTATCGACAGCATCGGTACAATAGAGACCTACATTATCGAAAAGACAGAGTGCTGAAGACCGTTCCTAACCTCAAAATAGTGCACATATAGAAAATGTGTGTATTTAGTAGGATAATTTTTTTTTATTATCCCTCAAAAAAGAGTTCGAGGACGTCCGTTAGACAATTTTATAGCAACTCCGAATTCAGTTTAAAAAAATTTTTATTTTGGTGAACAAAAACCCGGAGGAACTGAACCTGATTCACCACACGACGGAGTATCACATGCCCTTAAATTAAATAACAAAGGCAAATGAAGTGTCAGTCTCGTTTAACCAAAGGGATTCGAAGTGATGCATATTAGGATCCACTGCGCTGCGATACGCTATCTGGTAGTAGAATCCAAAGACTTCATTCCAGGTAGTTTTTGAAATTTTGCATGGAAAATAATACAATAATAAAAGTTAATGAAGAAGTTACGACGAATAATGTTATACAGTGTCATTATATTAATTCAAAAGTTTATTAAAAAGTCAGGTGAAAATTTTAAATAGAATTTGCAATATGAAAATGAAAAAGTGAAAAGTTTGCTGTGTCGAACAGTGCGAGGAAATGCACTTTTTTCGTTCAAAACCGTGTAGAAACGTTAATTTAGATCCGATTAAATTTTGGTTTAAATTTGAGTTTAATAACTACGTATCTGAACTTTATATCCTGTTAAACAAATAAAAAAATATAAATAATTTGTTATTTGGACCTTTTAATTATTAAAAAAATTTGGTGAACAAATTGGTAAATAGTTTTAGGTTTTCTTCATATTTGGATTTCCCACAATCGTCTGAATTGCTGCAGATATTCTTAAAATAATACGGTTTTGTTACTGTTTGTTAAAATATAACAATTTTCATTTTAATCAATAAAATAGGTAAACAAATTTGAAATTTTGACACACTTTCGCATAGTAAAATAATGCTTTTTGTGCTAGAATTGTTTCAAATTTTTGGGCAAATGATTACAAGTTCAAAATTTTTTTCAGAAAGTTAACAATAACCATTACTATGAACACTTCTTGTTAAAATTTATTTAAATTTAGGTTTTTTCAGATTTCATATACCTTTAATAGACAGAATTGTTACAGATATGCTCAAAAACAATATACCTCTCACAATCTTCAGTGAAATAATAGAATTTGAACTTTTTTAAACAACTAGAATGTACAAATTCACAATTTTCTCAGTTTCACGTAGGAAAAATGTCTTTTAAATCAAATATCTTGAGACTTTTGAGTATGATATTTAGTACATAATTTAGAGTATAGGTTTGTTAAACAAAAATTTAGCAATTCTTAGTATATAAAAATAATTTTATTTATTATTTTATACTTTAAATATTTGTGACTAATTCAGAACATCAACGTAGTCTCAAGCTATTTGACTTAAAGAGCCCATTTTTTTCTGCGTGAAACTGTCAACATGTTTAATTTGTTTATCCTAGTTGTTTATAAAAAACTTAAATAAAATATTTCACAAATTATTAGTATGAAAGGTTTATTATTTTTAAGCATACTTGAAGCACTTCCGTCGATTAGAGGAATGTAGAATCTGAAAAACCTCATTCATATAAATGTCATATAAAATGTTGAATTTTTTGTATATAGTTCTTTCATAAAAATTTGAATTTTTATATCCTAAGAATATTCTAAGAACTATAGTATTTTAGTTATATCTGTAGCAATTCAGACGATTAAATTAAACCTTAATATGAGAAACCTGTAATTGAAATATTTTACCACAAATATGGTTTATGATCATTATTATTGTTAATATTTTAATTATTATTGTGATTAAATATAATGTGTACATGAGTATAGACAAATTTTATCAAAACCAAAATTTCTTTTACTGATAGTAATAGTATTTGTCAATTTCACCAGCAAATTGATTTATAACTGTTAAATTGATCAATCAACAAGTTATTCGTATTTTTTAGCTTGTATACGTTGATTTAAACAGACATAAAGTTTAAATATAAGCATTTACTAAAGCGCAATTTTATTTTAATTTATAGCTAATGTTAATCAAGCATTTTTTCTTTACAAAACTTGATGTATAATAACTGTTTCCTCTTATTATTATAAGGAGCATGTTTTAGCTTTGAAATGACTATAAATACCTTGAAATTATTCTCACCGCGCGAACTGTTATCTCGTTCTTTCTTACATACAAGGAGTTTATCTCGCTTTTATACAAATTGTTTATCTTGAATAAGTTTTTTTAGACAAGAATTTGTAAACTTCTAAATTTGATTGATAAATAACAATAATTTGTGCTGATTTTCGATGTTTTTTTCACTCTTTCAATATTTTGATTTAAGATCTACCTGCGGAACACAAAATTCAAGGACGTCTTTACGACCTCGTAAATTTGTCGTATGCCCGTTTCGTAAAGATGTCGTAACGATGTCTTTACGACATTGCAGTGTCGTGACGATATCGTTACGACATCTTTACGACACGGACATACGACGACTTTACGACGTCATAAAGATGCCGTAATGTCGTAACGACGTCCTTCAATTTTGTGCCCACTGAGTAATTATAGAAATAATCATATAAATAATTATAGGAATAATCAAAGCCTTAATTATAGGAATGATTGCAGGAAAATGATCATGGAAATTATCAAAATTGAAATATTGAAATAGTTAATGGAAACATTAGAAGTGTGGATTAATAATTTAATTTAAATTCCTCGACCGAGGGTACAGGAAAATTGACACATTTTAAAGAGCTATGTTTAACAGATAATGAGCAGATAATTATACACATACTCATCTTGCTTATATTTTAGTTTTAACCCTGGCAAAAGTACCGGATACGAACAATATCCATGCTAATCCGATGCAATCCGAATTATTCTGGGATCTGTTTCCAAAACAATCCCAAAACTCCAAATAAGATATTAAGATCCCAAAAAAGTTTTTAATACCGTTCGATGAAAATCGGTTGAAAATTTATCTGACTCAATCCAGGTCAATTCGGACTTCCAAACCAAAAATGTCTGAACTAAGCTTTCAATCCGAATGAATCTGAACTTTCGATCCCAATGTTTTCGAGTTCAAATTGAACCGTATTCCTTCAGATTAAATATTTGGGTTAAACCAATTCGAGTGCGGATTTATTCTTAAGGAAAATTTGTTTCGGATTGATTTTGACAGGAAGTTCGAATTGACTCGGATTAAGTTAGAGTAGGTAGCGCACACTATGGGAAATTTGGAGTGGGGGGTCCGCCATGCCTGGTACTATGAGAAATTTGAAGTGGGGGTTCACCATGGATGGTACTATGGGAAATTTGGAGTGGAGGGTCCGCCATTGTAGGTACTATGGGAAATTTGGGGTGGGGGTCCGCCATGGATGGTACGATGGGAGATTTTGAGTGGTGGTTCGCCATGGATGGTACTATGGGAAATTTGGAGTGGGGGTTTACCATGGATGGGGGGTCCGCCATGGATGGTACTATGGGAAATTTTGAGAGGGGGGTGAGACTTAGAAAATAAGTGGAGCGTCTTATGACTAACCTAACTTTTTGAAAGTATGAAATTTTTATAAGAAAAATTAATTATTTTGAAATATCACAAATGAAAATTATTTTATACCAGTAATGTATAAAAACGAATTAAATAAGAAATTTTGACTATAAAAATTAACTATTTCTAAATATCGCAAATGAAAATTATTTTTCTCACCAATAATGTATCAAAATGAATCAAAATTTTTCATTTTGATGCAACTAAATTATTTCTCTGAGTTAATGTTACTTAAAATTATCGCTGGGACAGGTCGTAAAAATAAAATTCACAGTCTTCATTTTCAGTTAAATTTATATATTTTTTCAAATTTTTATTTTGTTACACACATGCTTTACAATGAAAAGTAGTATAATTTGATTAATTTCCATTAAAAATTCGTAGAAAATATAATTATTCTGGTAATAGGTATTTTACTTCTGCTGCCACATAAGAAGTAAACATGCATGTTATTTCCAAAAACACTAAATAAAAGTATAAGTCAACAAATGATTTTGGTAATTGTTGTTTGACTTGCTCACTGAAATATTTGTATTTAACAGCAATAACCTGACGAATAAGCATTTCATTAGGCGATTGAATCGTTTTTGTTAAAATGTAGTTATAAGTCGCAGCTATTAGTAGTTTCAAACACTTTTCGACATCAATAGCTTGTGTTTGTAGTCCTCGTAAACGTTCATTGACACAGGCAACAAGTTGCTTCAGCCCATCAAAAGTAGTTTTCTGCATCACTATGGTAGGTCTGTATTTCTTGGCCCTTTTTTTTTTCACCATCCCCAGTGGTGGTTTCCTCTTTATCTCTAGAAATGGCGAAGACGATAGCCTTACTGCCATTGGAAGTGGTCAAGCCAGTGTTGAATTTTCCCAGCTCCATAGGTTTCATGTAACCGTACCCCGTTTCGAAGAAGGTTGATATATAGTATTTGTTTGTATTTATTCAAGAAAAGTCCCTAGGGCTAAATAGCCCTCTAAGGAATAGGATAATATAGGGTCATTACAAATTTGTGCAAGCACTGATCGGCAGAATACTTGAATTATCTTATAATCTAATCTATAAAATAAATTAAACAAATTAATAGAGTCGACCACTAAATACGTATTAAATTAGGTTTGAGATTAATGCGTAGTGATTAACATTAAGTGGCTAAATGGTAGATCTCGTGCATGTTAAAGTTGAAATAAAGAAAGAAAAACCGTGTGTGAAAGAAATACTTTGCAAAAGTTAATGAAAACAAAAGAAAATTCGATGATGGAATGTTCAAAAACTAATTATGGGAATTCACCAGTGAGTAATTTCAAGAGTTGGGTTAGGAGTATCGTACAAATATTTGAAAAAGAGATTCTTGAAATAATGCAGGGAAGGTGCATTTCTAATATCGTATGGTATTTTATTCCATAGTCGGGCACCCCTTACTATAAATGATCTTTGAAGCTGACACGTTCTGTGAAAAGGAATCTTAAGGATTTTATGTCTCTTACGAAGCTTAGACTGTGCTGGAAGGTCTCTGTCTACAAATTGGAATAGGTTGAATAGATACTCGGGAGCTTTGTTCTGAAAAAGAGTATAGAGCAAATTACCCGTAAAGAATTGTCTTCTCTTGGCAACATTAAGCAGACCAGCCTTAAGTCTGTATGTAGTTATGTGTTCGTATTTAGGAAAATTGTAGATAAAACGGACACAGGCATTCAACGCGCGCTCAAGCTTTAAATTTAAATCGTCGGTCAAATCATCATAAACTAAACAGCCGTAGTCAAAATGGGGCAAAATAAGACTTGCAACCAAAAGTATCCGAGTGGAGGTTGGTGAAGAGTCCTTATTCCTATAAAGTTGTTGTAGAATTCTGTATGTTTTCCTTGAGATATTCTGTACCTGTTCCTCCCAGGACAAGGTACGGTTATGGAAGTATCCCAGATCTTTAACCACTTCCGAAAAAGGGATATTTAGATTCTCGATACGAAGAGGTGGAAATGATGCCAGTGTTTCAAGCGATGGAGATGAAGTAGGTCCAACGACTAGTGCCTTAGTTTTTCCCGGGTTAAGAGTAAGTCCATTTTTCCAGGCCCAGAGGATAACGCGATTGATATCCTCCTGGACTAGAATAAGTAACCCACTTAATGAAGATATTGGCCCCGATAAATAGATTTTGAAATCGTCAGCGTATTTGTGATATTTGCAATGTTGAAGTTCACTTCCAAGGTCAGAAGTGAACAAATTGAAGAGGAGGGGTGCCAGAATAGAGCCCTGAGGAACCCCACTTTTGACTTCCCTCCAATCAAAAAGCTCACCACTACTATTAATAATTCTGTGAGACCGATTATTAAAATAGGATTTGAACCACTTGATAACAGAGTTTGACGAGTTAAAGGATTTTAACTTTTGTAGGAGTAACTTATGATTGACCATATCAAAAGCCTTCGTAAAATCGAACAGAACAACAATCGTGATCTCCCTATTATCCATGGCTAATTTGAGATCAGTCGTTACTTTAAGGGAAGCAGTTAGAGTGCTATGCTTTGCCCGAAAACCTGATTGCATCGGGTCAATGGCCTTAGATAATTCAAAAAATTTAGACAGTTGCAGGTGAACAATTTTTTCAAGTGGTTTAGACAGTGCACATAAAATAGAAATTGGCCGGAAGTCTTTCGGGGAAGTAGGTTTATAAATTTTCGGAACAGGGCATATAACAGCCTTTTTCCAGACATCTGGAAAGATACCAACCTGAAGGGAAGCATTATAGATATGCAATAGAATAGGAAAGATAATTGGAAGGACTAGTTTAATCATTTTGATTGATATGCCATCAGTTCCAATGGCATTTGATTTGATTTCAAGTATTTTTTCCAAAAGTATTTCAGGAGTGATGTCATCGAAAAATAAGTCAGAGTCATTAAATGTTGAATTAAGACGGGTAATGGAAGATGATAAGTCTGGAACTGGGAATGTGAAAAAAGTCTTTAAAAGATCATCAGGCGAAAAATTACTATCAATAGATTCGTGCTTGGGCGGGATTATGTGTAAGCGTCTAAGGAGATGCCAAATGTCCTCTTTTTTGTCTCTATGTGCAATCTCGTTATAATTGTATTGATTGAACGCATCTCTAATCTTAGTTTGAACTAGGTTCCTCAGTTTACGAAATTGAGCTTCTATTATACTGCTTTTTGTTCTTTTTGCAAGTCTGCGCTTGCCATCACGTTCCCTCATCAGTTTCTTAATTTCGGATGTGATCCAGGGGGCAGCTTTATTGAAGTCTTTAGGAATGTGAAGCGGAGAAAATTTATTGAATGCAGAGACTAGGTAATTAGTCAGAGCGTCGATTTTATTATTTATATCTGTATCTAGTAATATTTTTTCCCAGTCATAAGTGATTAGATGTTCGTGGAATGTATGTTCATCAATTTTAGAGAGATTCCGCACCAGTCTTTGGGTTGGTTTTGAATTTAAATTATAGGAAAATTTAAAGGTAATGTTAATCAAATCGTGGTTAGAGAGAAAAGGGATAGCATGTTGTTCGTAGGAGACAACCTTATCAATATCGTCTACAATCATTAGGTCAATACGAGTACTGGAACGATCAGTATGGTGAGTAGAATCATGAGGTACAATCGAGAGTCCCGAAGAGTGTACCAAAGATGTTAGATATTTAGAATGATTGGTAGTGAGATTTAAATTAGTGTTAAAATTTCCAGTAAGGATAATGTTATTGAAGTTAGGAATAAATGAAAAAATTACCGATTCAAGCTCTGTGCCATAGGAAGCATTAGGTGGTTTATAAACTACTCCCACTAGAATACTATCAGAAGTTGATTTAACTTCAACAAAGAGAAATTCGGTCGTGGGGTAAGTACACGGAGAGAAGTAAACCAGAGCGGGTGCATTTTTCACCGTAACCGTTGCCGCGCCGACCACAAGAGTTCTGCAGAAAAATCATGTTGTGGCTGAGCAGCGACGGTGACGGTTGATTACGGAAATATTACTCCTACACCGTGACAGTCACTGCGCGCCACCGTAAAAGATTCTGCAGCGACTGTTGCGTCCGTCGCAGTAACAGTTACTGCCAGATTCCCGAGCCGTTGCGGTTACCACCGTAATGGGGTTGGACGGTCTGAAGTCTAAGGATATCAGTTGATCGTCGTCGCGCGTACTCGAATGTTTCTGTCTCGCTGTCACAAACGTCGAAATTCATTATATTATTGAGTCATTGTTTGTTAGTTTGTGAGTTAAGCGTGTAAGTGGCTGAGCCCAAAATCTGGCTTTTGGCTATCAAATGAGCCTTCAATGAGCCCTTAATTATGGCAAAGGTCTTACGTTTTCTGGGCAAAGTGGTAGTTCCAAGTTTACCCACATCGAAAAAAACGCTGCGCGCAGTAATGCTTGCGGAGTAAACCGTACCTATCACTGCGAGTGGAGTAACTATAGCTACGCTGCGTATTACGGTCACGCTCCAGAACGGTTGAGGTTCGCCCGCAATGGTTCATGCGAGCGCAGCAACAGCTTCTGCCTCCCTCCCACTCGCAAGTTTTGCGCGACGGCAGCGGACTTGGCAGTAACGGTCGCGGTTAATTCCTCTCCGTGTAGCTACTAAACTCACACCAACCACAGTCCCTTTGAGACTATCATGCAGAAAAAGACAAACTCCACCACCCCTTCTCTCGCCTCTGTCTCTTCGATAGAGCGAATAATTGTTAATTGCAACGAGGCTTGAGGATATATTGGGAGTTAACCAGGACTCAGAAACAGCTATGATATGGTAGGAACATGTACTGAAAAAATGTCTGAATTCTAGAAAATGTGCCAAGAGAGACTGGGCGTTCACATGACAAATGTTTAAGGTATCCATGGATATATTAAGAGAAAGATTTTACAGAAAACCAATGCAAAAATAGAAAGCTCACGCATCGCACGTAAAAATTTACTGAGACAAGAATAGTCGATGTTATTTATGAAGCATGCCCAAGATTCCGAGTCGAGAGAGATTCCCTTCGAAGTCGAATTGACCAGTTTTATTACAGGCTCGAGGTTTCCATTAGGCTGCAGCTCGAGTCCCGTGAAAAGCTGCTTTGTATAGGAGTTATTCAGCGCGTACACTGAAGCCATAAGTAGGTTCTTAACAGGCTTGCGTGCGACCTCGCCAACAGGTACTTCAGGTAAACGACGTTTCACTGCAGCCCGTACGCTTGCTGTGTCCATTGGGGCTGTATATGAATCCATAGCTGTGGTAACGTCCGCATCGGCAGTAGCAGCGTTAGTTGTTTTTTTCTTGGACATGTTGTAGCGTTTGGTCTCAGGATTGAAACGAGACTGAATGCTGAGTAGAGCTCTCGCCTGCTTTTATACATCTCTGAAACTTTGTTTCGCCCCACCATATGGGGCGATGACGCATATAGGATGAACCGGTTTCTCCCACTAGTCGAAAGAATTCTCGTGGGAAAATTCTAAAAGCATGTCACAAAAATCGTGAAAAATAACAATGGGGTCTCTGATATTTATTTATTCCAGGAAAACCTCCCCAAAAATGTTGACAAAGGTTTCTAAATTCTGTGTAAAGTACCTAGGTTTTTATTTCTTACGTGAAAAGTGTCCCTTTAACTGTCACAAGAAGGGTTGATTTATGTACTTTTTCCGTGAAGAGTATACTTGAAAATGAAATAAATAATCAAGCATGTCTACGTGAAAAAACTTTTTCTTTAAAATTGCGGGTGTCAGTCGTAAATTAGAGAATCGAGGATCGTCCTGTTAAAATACCGTGACTAATATTGAAAAGGTACTAAAGTTCTTAGTTTGAAATGAGATTTATAACTATGAGCACGTGCACGGAGAAGAAAACCTTTTTTCCGAAGAATCAACCGTGTTAATCAGGTGGCCTCGTAACCTTTTTTTTTTATTTTATTTTTCTGCGTAGAGCGGTGGGTGTTGTCAGGTTTTAAGATGTCAATGTCTACTTTTGTCCAAAAAGACATTGCTCGTAACTCTTTTTCTACTTCCTATCTAGAATACCCTAACACCAGTGACATGTATTGTTAAGCGTAACGAATATTTAAAAGGTTTGGGAGTTTACATAGGTTAGTGAAACATTGCAGCAATCTCTTTTTTCTGCAGCATCCCTTGAGTTTTAAAGATACCGGCAGTTACTTTTTTATACTTGGTCGTACATTTTTTTTCGTAACGCTGTAAGATAATTCCAAAGGACTGTAAGGTGAAAATCTACGTGTCCTTTTAAAAATCTTGACAAGGAACCGCTTTGAACCCATCACGGTAATCGACTGGCAAAGATGTGACTCAGTGTACCTGACATTCCGGTAGATCTTTACGATTCTGACAGTTTTTTTCACAGTTTCCAGGAAAGTCTATCGATGTCGAAGGGGTCTGAAATTTTCCTGGAGAATGGGGGTGGGTAATGGGATGGGGATGGGTTTTCTTTTTCCATAAATACAGGTGATCTCCGTGTAGATGATCAGAATTGTTTCATCATGCCGCACTCGCAGGAGCTCCGCACTGTTTTCGATGTCGTCTCCGGGAAATTGGAAAAACGCGACCTTTTGAAAATTTTGCGCTATATTTTTAAAAAATGCAGTCCAAGTGAAGTTTCAAAGTGTTCATTATTTTTAGAAAAACGAGACTCTCTGCGCATAGCGCAGAGATGTCTGCGAAAAAAATTTAAAGAAGTCGATTCACGAATCCTTGCCAAAATAAACGGTAAGCATTTTTTCATAAAAATAATATAGTGAAGTGTAGTGTAAGTTGTTTTAGCATCATAAATAATTATTTTGTGTTGTGCAGCCCGGAAGTTCAATAGGGACAACCGGATCGACGAGTACGAGTCGATTTTATCCGACGACTCCATGGATGGGAGTCATGAAGATCAGGCGTCCTCAACATCTGAATCGGATGAATCTGACGTTGATTCGGAGGCCAGCACCGTCGAATTGGAGGAAGATAGATGGGCAGTCAAGAGTGAGTACTCGCCCGATTCAAATGGCGAGAATGGCCCCAATGACGCCGAGGCAGATGATGAGGACGAGGATAGGGGTGAAGATGAGGATGTGAATTGTAAGTTTTAACCATAATTTACTACTTTTTTAGAACTTTTGTTAGATTATCTATTTATTCATATTATGAGTATTTATTATTATTGATCATTTTTAATATTTTATTCAATTAAATTTAATTTGTTATTTCCTGAAATAACTAATAAATAAATAAATGATTACATAAATGATAATGAATAATAATAGCGAACAATAAATAATAATTAGGTAATCATTTGAGAAATTAGGAAAAAAATGTTTGATTCAATATTTTTCATACATTTTTAATATTACTAATGATTTTTGAATATTATTATTATTATTCAAGGCAAAAGTGAAGTGTAGTGCTCGGGTCAAACAAATTTTAAATACTAGAATTCACATTGGAACTTTAATTTGGATTTCTACTTTACAGACATTTTTTTCATCATACCAATTCCACGCGAAATGAAATATCGAGCTGAAAGTTTGAAAAAATAAAGAAAAGGTGTAAGCAAACGTTTATGTACCAAACAATTGTAACATATACAAGAAAAAATTCCAAAAATTATTATTATTTTTTCTATTGTAAAAATTGATTGACAAATAAACGTTTCTTATCGCCTTTTCTTTATCACCCCAAACTCTCAGCTCGATATCTCATATCGTGTGAAATTGGTATAATGAAAAAATATGTCGGTAAAGTAGGAACCGTTTAAGTATCTCATACCGTTGAATGCTTGAATAAATAATTAAAAATAAAAATAAATAAATGATTATAGTAATAATATAGAATAATAAATAATAACGAAATAATAATTTGAGATTGAAAAAAATTGTATTTGATTTAATATTTTTTTATCAATTTTTAATATTTTTTATGATTTATCATTCTTAAAGGCAAACGCAAATCGTAGTGTTCGTGTCAAAAGTTTAAAAAATACTAGAATTGGCTTTTAAACTTTAATCTGGATTATGGCTAGGGGCAAGTGATACTTATCCGATTCCTACTTTACCGACATTTTTTTTCATGATACCAATTCCACATGAAATGAGATAAACATCTGAAACTTTGGTGAAATAAAGAAAAGGGTCCAAGGAACGTTTATATGTCATTAAATTTTTACAATATAAAATAATAATTAGTATTTTTGGAAACTTTTTTGGATTTGTAAAAATTGATTGGTACATAAACGTCTCTTAACCCCTTTTCATTATCTTCTCAAACTTTCAGTTCGATATCTCATATCGTGTGGAATTGACATAATGAAGAAAAAATGTCGGTAAAGTAGGAATCGGATAAGTGTCACATGTCGTTGAATGTTTGAATAAATAAATAAAAATAAACAAAAATAAATAATTATAGAGAATAATACATAATAATATATAATAATGTAATAATAATTTGAAATTAAAAAAATTTAATTTGATTTTACATTTTTTTTATCAATTTTCAACATTATTAATGATTTTTGAATATTATTATTATTATTTAAAGCAAAAGTGAAGTGTAGTGTTTGTGTCAAAAAATGTTTAAATTGACTTTTAAATACCATTTTTACATCGAAAGCTTAATTTATCGCGATTTATTTCATTCCAAAGTAAAAATAAATAAATAGTTTATTAATTTTATTTTAACACAAGCAGCCCAATAGTAATACATTGATTTTTTCTACACAGTCCCTGATATTCCCCAAAATTATAGCCGGGAACAAGGTGTTCCCAATGAAATCGAGGTTAAAATTGAACCAGAGGATACTGCGAAGGTAATTAATCTCATAATTTTTCCATTGTTTTTAAGTAGTTTTTTTCAACTACAGAAATCAAATTTACAGTTTCTACAATGTTAACGGAGAATGAAATGGATGCCGAGGCGGATGAAGAGGTGGATTTCGAGGACGATGTAGGGGAAGAGGTTGACGTGGAGGGTTTGGATGAAGAGGATGAGGTTGACGTAGAGGGTTTAGAGGAGGAGGAGGAGGAGCTGGAGGGGGAAATGGACGAGAGGAATGCTGCCATGGTGGCAATGTATCGCTCTCAGCTGCGGCTGCACCAACAGATGCTGCAGCAACAATTAGCATATCCAATTCAGTGGTGGTGCACATGAAGGTAGGAGAGAGAGTATTTTCATCGTTAAATGGGATAGGTCACGGTTTTTAAATAAATTTCATGCGAATGGGCGCGAAATTCAAATAAAAATAGTGGAGCCTTCAAAGTCGGAAAATATTATCGAATATTTAAAAAAAGCATTTATCGCTATTTTTAAATATTTGATGAATTAACCCTGAAGATTATGTAGGCATGAAATTTAATTCGGATTTTTTTTCAAAAGGTGCTGGTGGTTTATCCTTTGATCCAGTACGTGATTCAAGTTTCGAGATGCTTTGGGACCTCATTTTCAAAATAATTCGAAGCAACGATGAGTTTAAATTGGACAAATCGGTGTCGTAACTTTTAATACCATAAAGGGTATACGCGGTGCTGGACGAAAGCCGCTGATACACGAGGGTGTTAAAAAAAGGTCAATTTTGAGCATTGAAAATGTAGACAATCTTTGTCTCCCACGCTCTATTGTGGCTGCATGTGTGTACCAAGAGCGGGGTACAATTCGCAGTGGGGAGTTGCATGTGAAATGGGAGAGTGTTGAAAAATCAAAGGGAAAATTATAACGAGAACTAGCTACTGAGCTAGTACGGAATTCAGGTGTGACGATCCCTGAATCCGGCTGCGGATTGTTTGTGGCAGATATTTTTCAAAATTACCTCCTACATGAGCGAATCGCGCTAGTTATTTTTGAATTTAATAATTTCGGTATGAGCAAAGCTGCACCTGTATAAGACGGTACACTCGAACTCCAAAGATACGAGCTCCAGAGATACGAGCACTCCACAGATACGAGCGTCTCGACTCCAAAGATGCGATCGGAATTTTTCCCCCTCTACCCCCACCATTTTCGAGAGTGAGGCGCGCGCAAGTGCGCGCTACTTTGAATTCGACGTTTGTTCACTGCGAATTGCATAGGCGCGCCTGCGCGTAGTAGGCCTGTGTGCGTTCTCACGCATTGCCCCCGAAATCTAAACGTTGCAGGAGTGGGAGCCCCTTTGACGCTCGTATCTTTGGAGTTCCCGATTCCCGAACTTCTCGTATCTTTGGAGTTCGAGTGTACTAAAATAATTTTAGAATCGGGGCATACGGTGCGATAAGTGAAAATATCATGTTTTATCCCGATAAAAATCCCTTTGAACCAATTCTATGCTTAAAATCAGCCGCGGGTAGCCATGAGTTTTGCATACCCTGTAATAAGAGCTACGCAAATCCAGCTACTCATAAATGCTCAAATAAATGCAGCTCATGCCTTTCAATACCCTCTTGCAAATCTGCAGAAAACTTTGTATATACTAATACACCTGAAATAAAATGTGATTCCTCTAATAGGTTTTTCTTTAATAATAATTGTTTACGCAAGCATAGTGGAAAAGGCTCCTTTTCCGGTCGCAAAAGTGTATCCTCTACGCTGCAGATTTGTAAGAAGTGTTTGAAGGTAGTAGATTTTTATAAATCAAAAAAGTGCGGGACATTTTACTGCAAAAACTGCAGATGCAAACGCTTGAAGGGGATAATTCGGTAAACGTTCATGAGCCGTATCTCTGTGTAGCTCAGAAAGTCTGCTCTGACTGTTTATCCGATGAAAATATTCAAGAACCCTGTAGATATTGCGGTGTCCGTCAGCTTGTATTCAAAGCGGAAAATTTTATACAGGATTTTGTAGAGCACGTAACAAGTGAGGGGAAAAATTCAAGTCAAACAATTTGTATTGCACACAATGCAAAAGGTTTTGACCTGCAATTTATCTTCCGTTACTTGGTGGAAGTAAAGGGTACTAGAATCCGTCCAAAGGTGATAACGAATGGCACCAAAATTATCCTCATGCAGGTCGGGGATTGTAAATTCGTAGATAGCTTAAACTATATGCCTATGCCACTAAGTGCTCTCCCCAAGGCATTTGAACTCGTTGGTGAGGGTTCAAAGAAGGGTACATTTCCACATTTTTTTAATAGAGTAGAAAATGACTCATATATAGGTCCTGTGCCTCCATTTGAGGAATACTCCCCCGATACCATGACAATCGAGGCTCGTAAAGAATTTTACGAGTGGAACGATTGCTGTAAGGGCAATTATGTTTTTGATTTTCAAAAATAGATTGTAGATTATTGCGTGAGCGATGTGACGATACTTCGCCTTGCGTGCCTCGCATTTACGTCTATTTTTTTAAAATGCGGCAAGGTCTGTCCTTTTGCTGAATGCACCACCATAGCTTCTACGTGTTCAAGAGTCTACCGAAAGAATTTCCTTCGCCCTGAAACCATAGGTATTATACCCAATGGCGGTTATATACAAGTAAATAACCAGTCTGTAAAAGCCATTGAATAGTTATTATGGGTAGAAAAAGAAATCGGTGTAGAAGTTAAACACGCAACAAGGTGTCGTGAATTCCGACTACCAGAGGGAGCTCTAGTTGACGGATATTATGTAGATGGTGATCAAAAGCGTAATGTTTCACAGTTTCATGGCTGCTTGTGGCATGGATGTGTGGAATGTAACAAAATCAACCGTGATAAAAAATTAACGTCTGGGGACACTCTTGAGCCACGATATGAAAGCACTTGCGCCACGAGTGAAAAAATACGTAAAGATGGCTACGTATTAACTGAAATTTAGGAGTGTCAGTATATTTCCTGATTGTTGGAAAAATGCAATAATTCACCCTGTCGCC
>CAKNXH010057283.1:26141-40341 GCA_932178445.1 Andricus quercusramuli
CCGGTTCCGTCGATATGGATTCCGACCCAGTGGGAACCAGGCTGAGTATGGTCATCAGTGTTAACGACTATTGCAGCCGGTCTTGTCCAGGTTTTGGGAATTTGATCTGCTGGGTATAAACCAATCGTAGGCACTTGTAAAACTTGAAGAACCTGCATTATCTCCAGACTGTTCATGTTTAATGCTTACAATTCCGTAAGGACAAGGCTTAGAATCGGTTGTTTGATTTGAAGATTCAGTCTTGATCTCGGCACCATCTTGAACTGAATTTCTGGATATTATTGTTTTTCTATACGCTGACCTTCAGTTTGACAGTTTACAGAGAATTTCTTCTTGTCGTTGTCTTCGAAGCCAGTGACGTTGTTTCATGGCATTGTTGAGAGCACATCTAAACATTTCCTCCTTTCTAACTCCATGATGAAAACAGAAATCTTTCCTGTCGTCGAGTTTTTTTAAACTTGGACAGTTTACTTCTTCCAAATTGATGATTTGTCTGCTGGTGATTTTTTGCAAAAGCGAGGCTTTTTCTCGACCACGTGTATGAATCTGTGATGCTGTTTTGGCAACCTCTCGAAGGTTTGAATGTAAAAACATCAATAAGATATCTCCATCGAACCATTCAATTCCATGATAGAAACAGGTCAGCCAGTTGTTGTGTGATTTTGAACTTGCAGAAATTTCCGAGAAGAGGTATGGCGCCCCAAACAATCCAATGGGCTATGTACTTATGATTGACAGCAACGACAGCCACTTCTTTCGGTATAAAATGATCATCTATATCTCGAAAGCCTTGTATGTCAATTATATAATCCATTTTTCAGTCAACGGTAAAGGTGAGGATGAAAAGACCTTTACGAGAGACTGCAGGCAATTGAGCAGAGCGTCTCATATACCCTTGTACATATTCGTCGCTTTTTCCCCCTCCATTTTCAACTGATGGTGAAAACCGGTTCTGTTAAACAGGTTTATGCAGGTCTGTGCAGGTTTTAACCGCTATAGTCTACTATAACCTGTCTGGACGCGTCAATTTCCAAGACATTGTCGTATTCAGGGTAGACTATACAGTTAATTGTTTTCTGTAGTGCTTTTTCTACACGAAGTTCAATTCGAAGGCTGCCATGTTTAACGAGATTCCAGTGTGATTGGCAATTTGCAAAAAGATCAGGCGTTAGATCAAATGCAAAGAGACAGTGTCCGTTTGCCTAATCAAAACGATCAATATTATTTCCCTCGTTCAGAAAATGAATTCACGTTCCGGAGAACAGAGTATGAAAAGAATCAATGTATAGCTTTCCTTTTGAGAAATCTGGTTGCAAAGACTTTGACGAGATCTGCATACCATCCACGTAGAGAGAAAAATGATTCATATTAAAGTGCTTGACATTGTAGCGGTTTTTACCATGATGACCGTTGGATGAGTCATTTTCGACAAATTCAATAATGACCCTTAGTTGACCAAGTATAACATTATCGAGAGTTTCACTTGGAACACCAGAATGAATTGTGAGTGTTTTATCCTCTACTTTGGTGAGTGGATACTTGACCGTACCTTGAGAAAGAGCTTTTGCGCGTGCAAGCAGAATCCCAGGGCTGATTCTTGCACGTCGTATAAGGAGAGATGCTTCTTCAATATGGAGATAAGCCTGATGAGTAGGATCCATAAGGCAAAAAGCATCCTTGGAAGGCACTAGTCGAACTCTAAGTTCAACACCATTCAAGAGAAATTTATCTTGATTGTAAACATCACTGTGTAAATGACCAGTCAAATCAATTTTTCTTCCTTCACCCAATATATGTCGTCTATCAACGAGGCCCTGGTTTTGAGTTGTGACGTCATCCATTTTAACAGCTGTATCATCAAGCCATAATGCTGATGTAAGATGACTTTTTTTCGCTGCTGGTCTGTAGTTGAGGGGAGATTCAATATACGCTCTGTATGCATATGCATTATTTGGCGGTGATACAGGCTTTTGATTAAAGTATACATCCACCTGGTTAAACATTTAATGCAGAAATTTGTTGATAGGGCCAACAGTTTCCACATTAGAAGTGTTTTCTGCAGTTTTTTTTTAGGAGTGTTTAGTTTGCCTCTTACACTTAGAAGTGTATGTGCAAGATCAATGTACTCATCCCCCTTACCTGGAACTACAAACTCGATGGGTGAGTCATCTGTAAGAGATGAAACTGGTTTGTAGTGTACCTATTGAGAGCCCTCTATGGATGTTTGTGTTGGGGGTAGAGTAAAGAGATCCAGTACCGATTTTAAGCACTCACATGAGTGGCAATGTAAAAATGACATTTTTTACTTGTTTCCAAAAATCTCAATTACCGATCTTTTTGTACTTTCTGATCGTTTCTTTCTCTTAGATTTTTTACTTGTCTTTCTCTTGACAGCTATTTTCTTCTTCCTCTTCTTCCTCTTCTTCTTGATTTTTCCACTACTTTTATTCCTCCCACGAGGTTTTTCTGCGATTTTCAACACGCTGCGAACGCCGAACGACTGAAGATTATTCTTCTTACCAGTCGATTTATATCCCGATCCGTTCATCAAACTTTCCACCTTTTCCAAGGCTCGTCACTTTAATTCTTTTCCAGTCTCTTTAAGTCGGGTTTTCACGGCCTATTTGAATGGTATGTTACGTTCCACATCATCAATAACATTCATTCCATGGCGCAGTGCTTTCTTTCCAACTACTCTTGCTCCACGTGTGAGAAAGGATAAATCTCGTCGAAACAGCCCTCCGAGAAAACTACCTATACCATGCCCTCACTGATAATGAGAGCCAATATAAATTTTTGAAATTCCTGATGCGCGGCTGGCATATATCACAATAGACAAAAAGTTTATTTGGGAGACCATTTGATAAACTTGGTGGATGGTGTGCCATATATGGATCGATAGGTAAAAGTATGTGAGGTGAAAATCCTAGGATTTGAGATATCTTCTCACTGATTAAAAGGAAGTGACGACCCGGAATTTTACAATCCTCTTTACATATTTTCTCCAGTGTTATATAATGATTGTTCCTTTTCTCTTGTTTAACAACTACATGTTTATTTATTTCAGGAGTGTTATTTACAGAATAAATAAAGTCATCTAGCTGTGGATAAACTCCAGGTGGAAAGAAAGATGTAATTAAGCGTTTCCATTTACCTTTAAACAGTTCCAGTTTAAAACCTACATCAGTTGAGATGACAGTATTGTCGCCTGGTTTGTCTGCATTTCCGGATAAGGCTTGACTCTTTAACCAGTCAATTACTTGCTTACGTGGAATGTTTTTCCCTGCAGACCTGGCAATTTTTTCTAGGCCAGAGTATGAAGCCCCATGTGAAGGGTTATAATATATATCTTTCTATTGCTTCATTTTTTAAATATTAAAGCCCATCCAGGTACGTGGTTTCGAATTTTTTTTTAACAGTATCATCATCATCATCTGCAGCTTCTGAGTCGTTGGTACTTTCCCAGTTCTCGCTATCGGTCAAGAGAGACTGGTATTCTAATGTTTTATCTGCAGCCTCATCATGTTTTTTTGATTTTTTCGGTGTAGAACTTTTACGCGAGTTGTTTAATAATCTTATTACAGATGCATGTGATTCTGATCTCCAGTACTCACGATTACCCAAAATTTCTTTAGGTGTCTTAATTCCATGAAGAAACTTTGCAAACTGACGTCTTCCTGGTACAAAAACTGATTTCCTATACCTAATAGCAACGTTCACTAAATCTGAAATATTTGATTTCTCAACACGTGCTCCGTCGATAAATACAACGCCCTGTTTATCCCATTTTATTCTATTTTTAACCTCTGGTGCTCGTAATCTCTCAAGCAAAAATGCACTCTTCTCCCTATAAGTTTTTGGTACAGAGGCCATAATATCTGAGATGGGTAGAGTTAAATCATCGTCATCTGGATCCTGACTCGTCATTTCATCTTTCTTATTGTTGAGCTTGTCCTTAACAGCGTCATTTATCTCCTTCTTCTTTCCAAATAAATTTTTTGCTTCATCAGCAAAGAACAAAAACCTTTGTAAAACTTGCTGATACAATTTCCACTTTTCATGTTCATCAGTGTATAATGGAGAGTATAAAATTTTACTCATTTCAGCGTCGAGTCTGGAAATTGCATTTCCGGGTGTTTTTGAGGTGACAAAATTGGTGAATAATTGTTGCTGTTGTTGAGGATACGACTGGAGATTAATTTGATCGACACTATCACTTGGTACAAGTAGCATTTTCCTAGCATGTTCCAATTTAACAATGTATGACAAACAATTACGAAGATGAAAACATGTTGGAAAAGAGTGTACGGAGGATTTGTGCTAGGTTAGGTTAGGTTAGGTTTAATGCGGGCGGGAAATCCATTAGAGAACTCCCCTGGCGCTCAAGCTATAAAGCCTATGGTGCACCACCCTCACTACTTCACTCTCAGCAGTTGACCCCAGACCTCTTGACGAAGCCTGGTATGTCGACCACCGATCGCGTTTTGATTTCCTCTGTTTCCATAAAATGGACACCGAGGGTCTGTTGCCTGAGCCTAGCTAATGCCGGGCACTGGCATAATACATGCAGGGATGTTTCGTCATCCCTACAGCACCTTCTGCACTCTGTCGTGGGGCTATACCCCATTTTGTGCATATGATAGTTCAAGTGATTGTGCCCTGTCAGGGTCCGTACCACTGTCCTTATGTCTTTCTTGGGAAAACTCAGGAGTTCCCTGGCTCTGTCCATCCTATGGGTATACCCCAGGATGGATTTCGCCTGACGACAACCCTTGGTTTGTTCCCAGTATTCCCTGTGTTTTGTTCGGATCCAGTTTTTAATAGCCATCCCGACACTGCAAGACTCTATTCCCAGTACCGGTTCCGGTCCTACGAACTCGCCCGCTGCGCCGCACTTTGCCAACTGGTCCCTCTTTTCGTTGCCCTTGATTCCTGTGTGGCCAGGGACCCATATAAGAGCAACTTTGTTTCTTTCTGCAAGTTGGTTTAATGCCTTTTTGCATTCCCAAACCAGTTCCGATGTTATGTCTGGTTTCCCGATTGCAGTTAGTGTCGCTTGGCTGTCCGAACAGATCGTGATCTGTCTGCCAGCAGCGTTTTCCTCTATTAGTATTTCAGCACAGCGAAGGACGGCGACGACCTTTGCTTGAAGGACAGTAGCATGTCGCCCAAGTGTGATCCCTATCCCTTTCCCTCTCTTGCTGTCATAAATTCCTGCTCCTGACACTCCCTCTCCCCTGGAGCCATCCGTTTACCGTATTTCCCCCTGGAGGAGCGGGTTACCGTTTTCTTTCCACAGACCCCTACTTGGGATACAGACGCGGAAAGCTCTGGCAAAGTTGAAGCGTTTTTTTATTCCATCTTGCCTCATCTGTAGAATCGGCAGTGTACTGATATCACTCGGGAATCTAGTGTGTTTAGTCCCCGGAGTCCATCTGTTTGCTCCTGTTAGGCGGCCCATCGCATGAGCCGCTCTGGCGGTTATCGCAACATGTAGGGGTTCCTCACAGAGCATGAATCCTATCGCCGCTGTAGGCGCAGTCCTCATTGCTCCAGTCAAACCCCTAAATGCTAGCGTTTGTAATCTTCGCAGCCTGTCCTGCATTGTTTTATATTCCGCTCGTGGCCACCAGACCACGGCCGCATGTAGGAGCCTGGGTTTTGAGACAGCAGAGTTGAGCCATGCAAGCATTTTAGGCCCTAACCCCCACGTCAACCCAAAGGCTCTCCTGCACATCCAAAAAGTCATGACAAATTTCCTGCATTGGGTCTCCAGGTGCTTCGCTCAGCTCAGCTTGTTATCCAGGATTACGCCTAGATATTTAACCGAGTCTGAAAACGTCAGCTTCCCACCACAAAATACAGGAGCGTCAGCTTTCGAAACTTTATAATTCCTCGTGAAAATGACCAGGTTGGTCTTTTCCGGATTTACCGAGAGCCCTGTGCTATCGCACCAGAGCTCTACGATGCGCAGCGCCGACCTTATAAGACCCATCAGTGTTTCCAGATGAGCCCCCCTAACTAGGATTACAAAGTCGTCCGCATATCCTTGGGTATAGTACCCTTCTTCATTTAGCCTTCGAAGGAGGCCGTCCACTACAATGCACCACAGGAGGGGCGACAGGACACCCCCCTGTGGGCACCCCGCGGAGCTTCTCCCCTTAATAGGCCTTCACCCCATCTGGTTTCGAGTCTTCTTCGGCGTACCATACTTCCTATCCAGCATACTAGCTGAACTGGCACGCCACATCTCCGAGCCTCTCGACAGATGACTTCTGGAGGGGTATTGCTGAAGGCACCCTCTATATCCAAGAAAGCGCCCACATCGTACCCCTTTTGTTCCAACTGCTGCTCCAATTTTGCTACAACAGCATGAAGCGCAGTTTCTACCGAGCAGCCTGCCTGGAAAGCATGCTGCCCTCTATGCAGCGGGGAGGCCAAAAGCACCTCATCCCTAATGTATCTCTCGACCAGCCTCTCTAGCGTCTTCAGAATGAAGGACGTTAGGCTGATTGGTCGGAAATCTTTGGCAGCAGTGTAACCCTCCCTCCCAGGTTTGGGTATGAAGGCCACTCTGCCATCCTTCCATGCCGATGGCACGCGTTTAAGGGCTATACTTGCCCTAAATAATTTCGTCAGAGGAGGGACGAACAAATCCAGGCCTTTTTGTAAAAGCGCTGGATAAATGCCATCCGCCCCTGGTGATTTAAAGGGGCAAAAGGACCCTACGGCTCATTCCACCTTTTTGTAATCAGCGACCTTAGCGGCGAAACTCCAGTCGGCCCTCTCCACCCCCTGGCCCCGGTCTTCCTCCTCTAGGTCGATTCCGATTCGCTGAAAACCCGGGAAGTGAACTTCCATCAGGTGATTCAGCGTTGTTTCTTCATCCTCGGCAAACTCACCATTATCGAGCCTTATGAGCCCGAGGCGAGCTTCCGGATATTTCGCTAGGATCTTGTGGAGCTTTGCTGTTTGCGGAATGTTTTTCGATTCCTCGCAAAAGCCCCTCCAATCTTCCTGCTTATATTTGCTTATATTTTTATTGTATTCGCACTGGGCCCTTTTATAGATGTCCCAGTCGAAAGGCAATATAGTTCTATTCGCCCTATTGCACAACATTCTTGTCTTTCTGCGGAGTCTCTCCAGGTGGGTGTTCCACCATTCTGCTCCCTTCCTAGACTTGATAGTGCTTGTGGGGCAATTGTTCTCATATGATGTTGTCAGAGCCCTTCGCAGAAAATCCGCGGCGTGCTCCAACTCATCAATGGTACCATAGCTTGTGGGGAATTCCGCAAGCCTCCCTTCGAGTTCCTCTTTATATGAGTCTCAAAGTGTATTTCTGGGGTTTCTGATATTAGAAACCACCGGTTTTCCTAGGGTTAATCGGAACACTATGTGTTTGTGATCCGAAAGAGACTCCTCATCGGAGACTCTCCAATCAACTACCCTGCTCCTCAGTGCATCTGAACATAGAGTCAAATTGAGAACCTCACTCCTGTTTTTGATCTGGAATGTGGGATTATCACCCCGATTCAGAATCTCCAGCTCTGTGCCTGCTATATATTCAATTAAATCTCTCCCTCTGTCATTGATGTTTGTGCTTCCCCACACCGTGTGGTGAGAGTTAGCATCACAGCCCAACATAAGAGGAATCTTATTCTCCTAACAATACCGAATTAGAGCCTCCACCTCTCTGGGAGGCGGAGGTCCCCCGGCATCACCAGGGAAATAAGCCGAGGCAATAAATACCTCGAGCCTTTCTCCGCTACTGCCCCTGAGTCACACCTTAATAACGGTGAGATCTCTGGAGCAGAATTTAGGCACCAAGATCGCGTCCATACCCTTGACGGCTATGCATGCCCTTGACGTTTTTTCGTGTGGCCCTTTGTATATGGAGCCACATCCTGACAAGCCACAAATCCTTTCCCTGTATAACCAGGGTTTTTGGATTAGGGCGAGCCCTGTCTGCACCACAGACATGCATCTGGCTAGAACCGCCGAGGCGCCTTTGCATTGATGCAAATTAATCTGCGTAATGGAGATTCCCGTCTCAGCAATTAAGAGGCTATTTCGGGGCATCTCCGGACGCTTCTGGGACCCCTGCGGGTCCCAGTTGGGTCACCCGGAAGGTAAACCTACTCGCCCCTAGATAGGGACGATAATCTAGAGCCGCCAGGGCTCTGATCGAGGATTCAGGAAGTCCAACAACCAGAATCCAGCCTCTCCCCTTCGGCCTGGATCCCTGCCCGTCGGAATATACCTTCCACGAATCAGTTCGTAGGGACGGGTTCTGAAAACTCAGGCGCCCCAGAACGGTCGCCGGACACTCGGGGTTACCGGGAATCAGTACGGTCGCCCTGCGGTACCTTTGCAGACACTCCGTCCCCTTGACTTCCAAGTTCAGACCTTCTTTTAGCCTGAACGTTGGGGTTTTCTCGACAATCCAGTCTCGCGACCAGATGTCAGCGACTTCTACAACGAAGGCTCCCGACCTAAGGAAGATGTCGTTGAATCTGGGGGCGCGTCCCTCGCGAGGTAACGCGTCAATCCCTTTTGAGATTTCATCCCTCAAACTGTCCAAGTCCTCAAGAGTCAGACAGTTATCAGGATAACCCGACGCAACGACAACCCTCACCAGGGCGTTTTTGGCCATCTGTGCGAATGTAAGACCCTGTGTTACCAGGGCCTTCTGCCGTTACAACTCCCTGTTTGGGGGAGTTTCTCCGGAGCCCTTCTTTCTCTTGCCTATAGAATAAGCCTGAGGAGTTGTTCCGGATAAATTTCCCGCAGCCACTGCCCCCTGTGAGGAGCCTTGGCTGCTGTTTTCGAGCCGTGCATTACGGTCTCTCTTCCTTTGTGCACCACAACGGTTCCTCTTCTTTACGGAGAGTTCCGTTAGTTGCACTCCTACGGCTTCGACATTTTTGTCTCCACCATCATCACTGTTTCGCACCGCCTCTGGTGGGTTGTCCCTTACGGAGCCTCCCACTTTTTAAGGTAGTTTGGGAGAGGGACCCGAAGCGGATCCCTCATTGTTTGAGTTTTGCAATTTATTTTTGTTGTGTAACATTTTTTGTCCCACGAGAAGCTAGGGGAATAAGAAACACCCCCCACAGAGCCCCGCTTGTGGAGGGCGGGTCTATATACTAAGGGATTCGACCTGGTATCCCAAAGTCCCCGTTAAAGTACCCGGAAAAGAAGGATTGGTGCTAGTAAAAGGGGTAAAAATCCTTCTCCTTTTTGCACAATAAAGCGTTTTTTAGTGTCCCATGTACCACGTGGTATCACTAATTTTCTTAATGCATATCTGTGTTTTTTCAGTTTTCGCTTCTGAGATTGTTTTAGAGAAACGTTTCCACGTAAAATATTCAATGCGCATTCACAAATACTTTTAACGAGTTGCGGGTTAGCTTTTTTTAAAACAGCACGTCGTTGTTCTGTATCCAAATGAAAGAGAGCGTGTAATGTCTTTACATTCTTCTTTCCGATGGATTTTCGTGCGCACGTCATCATGACAAATCTTGATTGATGACAAACGTGACAAAACGTGACAAAACATGACAAACGCTTGATGAACCTGTTTTTATACCTTTTGATGGTACGTAAACGTATTGATATGGATCTGAAGGGAATATACAAGTTCTAAGTCTATAATTGTCAGGGGTAGATTGTTTTAAATCTAGAAGGAGGTAACCGTGTGGGCTAGAAGTTGCGTCATAATAAGCTTCCTGTAGAAAAATTTTATTTTCAGGGTATACCTGTCTAGCGAGGTGTTGAATTTGCGCTCGATCCCTTGGGTTTTTAAATACTACAATATAATTTGCGTTTAAAGAAATATCTCGTTGACCATGTCCCTGATGAAAAATATTTTGTGATATAAAGATTACACTCAAATTTTTGTGATGACTTCCCTTGGTGAAAAGATCGACGACTATGTTATTCGAGGATTCACGCATAAGATCGTCTATAATTATCAGTTTGGCTCGAGGATCATTGGCATAGTCTGATGCTTGTGGTAAACCTTCACGAAATTAAACTCCCTCCCCGTACTCTTTCTAGGATGGTTGCCATTCTGAATAATATAAAATTATGCGACAAAATACAACATCGCACATTAAATGAATATTTTGAAGGAATTTGTTCACAAAAATTGTTTTACCACAACCCGTTGGACCAGAAATTATAGATGTAAACGGATGTTTCCACCTTGGATCCATGTTGAGGAATAAAGAAATCACACAGTGTAATCTCCTTTTATCTGATTTTTCTTCTCACCTTAAATTCAATCGTAAAGTGTGACGGCAAAATGAAATCAAAACTCAAGTCAATGAGCTTATATTTCTCCGCGCACACGGCAACCTGACGAATAAGGTTATGGGTCTGGTTGCAGCGGCCAGGGCAATGAGCTGATAACCCTGGTCGCCGCGATGCGGTGGCGTTGCTATTGGCTTACGTTCAGCGCCCGCATTCCGCGCCCGCCAGCCAGCCCGCGCTTCCGGTGGAAGAGTCTTTTTGAATGAAATTTAAAAGACATACTTACCTTCAGTTTGGTCTCAGATGTTGATTTTAGATATACTTCACTCATAATAATAATACTCTTACCGCTACTACATTTATTAAAAAAAAAGAGAGAATTTAAAAAGGTGGATATTTTTAAAAAATCATGAAAACAATTCAAAAAGGAACAATAATATTTATTTTATCTACAAAAAAATTATGGACAGTTTTAAAAGCTAATAAAATACGTGAGTTGGCCTTTCATCACTGGGAAAGGCCATTTGCCATAAACTTTGTATTGGCCTATTTCTGGTGATTCGACCGGTGGTGGTCTTACCCACAGGGCTTGTGCAATCGGTATTGCAGCAGGGCATGGTGTGATTCGTCGCTCTGGTACGTAAGGTCGTACAGATGCGATAGGCCGATTAACAGCCTGAAACACGGGTTGACCATATACATCCCAAATTGCTGAAATATAAAAAACTGTTAATTATACAATTTTATGGTTAAAGAGAAGATTATTCAAATATAGATACATGCTTCTCCAGCTGAACCCATGCTGACCATCTCCTCAATACACATGTAGGTGGAGAGAGAGAGAGACCTTATACATAATTTTATAAATAATTATCTACAGAAAAACAAAACAAACTACCAAAACCAAACTACTATGAATCTATTCTGTTCTTTCCTCTTCGAAATAACCGTAAGGTAAAGAATTGTAATTCTCAAACAAAAAATCTGCCTTTACGATTTACCGGTCTACAGGTTTTTTTCTCTGTTCTAGTTACGACATCATGAAATTTCGTTCGGCGAATTGCTCTGAATGAAATTGAAATAGGAGGAGCATTGCTGACTACCATTTTGCGGATAATTTCAAAATTGAAAACCTTAGAATTTGTGTAATTCAAAGTTATACCCTTAATTTTGCAAACCTGATGAGTTTTTCCATCTGGAGAGGTTACGTTGAAGGCATACAATTTAGGACCACCAGATACAAAAGTGTCAACATAACTCCCTTTACCATACACCTCCAAATCATCCGTCATTTGCCCCAGTAATCGACCCATGGGTGGATTGTACTCTGGTACATCTTCATGACAAATATAAAATCATGAATCTGTATCATACTACAAAACGTGGCGATCTAACTGATACAGGTAGTCAAAGAGCTTTAGTCTAGCTCGAGCAGTAGTATAAGCTACTATCACTACATTTGTGTACGGTGATGCTACACTTGCCTCGTCTTTATAGGACCAAGTGGCATAAAGAACATCATCATTGACCGGTGTAATATCATGAATTTCCAACTCGGGATTAGTTAATAACTCCATCAACCTTTTACGCTCTTCAACAACTTCTGTTTGTGGTAAATTCTCTCGCTAACCAAATTTACCCCAAAAAGAGTAGAGACAGAGTTTCGCAACTGAGCGTAAACCTGGATTTTTTGCAATCATTTCGCGGTCTAGCTCTATACCCTCAATTTCGCCATGCTCACGAAGATAAGCTTCCTTTGACCTCTCATCGACGCACTCAGTCGGTCACCCGCTAGCCTCCTGTTTAATTTTCAAAAACGTGTTTATATAAGCCGCGAATAATCCACCTTCTCGCGTTTTTGCATCATAATGAGTAACTTTATATTCTCATATATTTGAAATAGGTGTTACTCTATAATTGAGTTCAATGGCTTCATTTAACTCATCCGAAACCCATGTTCCTTCCAACTCACGCTCTGCATCATGATGAGTGCAATCGGATTGACTCATAGACTCGCAACATGTGTGGCAAAGCGGGAACATGAGTTTACCATGCATTCGCACAGATAACACTGGATGGTATAAACTGCGAGGCGGGATTACACGACATTTGATCAAACCATCAATTTGTTTCAAATTCATGTAATTTGGACCAAATGCAATTTCCAGGCTCGACGCTAAAATGAGTAAAATTTTATACTCTCCATTATACACTGATGAACACGAAAAGTGGAAATTGTATCAGCAAATTTTACAAAGGTTTTTGTTCTTTACCGATGAAGCAAAAAATTTAATTGGAAAGAAGAAGGAGATAAAAGAAGCTGTTGAGGACAAGCTCAACAATGAGAAAGATGAAAAGACGAGTCAGGATCCAGATGACGATGATTTAACTCTACCCAGCTCAGATATTATAGCGTCCGTACCAAAAACTTATAGGGAGAAGAGTGAATTTTTGCTTGAAAGATTACAAGCACCAGAGGTTAAAAATAGAATAAAATGGGATAAACAGGGCGTTGTATTTATCGAGTGAGCACGCGTTGAGAAATCAAATATTTCAGATTTAGTGAACGATGCTATCAGGTATAGGAAATCAGTTGTTGTACCAGGAAAACGTCAGTTTGCAAAGTTTCTTCAAGGAATTAAGACTCCTAAAGAAATTTTGGGTAATCGTGAGTACTGGAGATCAAAATCACATGCATCTGTAATAAGATTATTAAACAACTCGCGTAAAAGTTCTACACCGAAAAAATCAATAAAACATGATGAGGATGCAGATAAAACATTAGAATACCAGTCTCTCTTGACCGATAGCGAGAACTGGGAAAGTACCAGCGACTCAGAAGCTGCAGATGATGATGATGATACTGTTAAAGGAAATACGAAACCACGTACCTGGATGGGCTTTAATCTTTAAAAAATGAAGTAATTGAAAGATATATATTATAAACCTTCAGATGGGGCTACATACTCTGGCCTAGAAAATATTGCCGGGTCTGCAGGGAAAAATATTCCACGTAAGCAAGTAATTGACTGGTTAAAGATTCAAGATGCATACAATTTCCATCGGCCCATTGGACGTAAATTTTCTAGCCAGCATTATAGTGTTTGTAATATTGATGATGTTTGGGAAATTGACCTAGCAGACTTGAGATCTTTGAAAAGCTACAATGATGATTTTTCTTATCTGCTGGTTGTCATTGATGTTTTGAGCAAGTTTGCCTGGGTTGAACCACTGAAAAATAAAACTGCATCTGAGGTTGAAGAAGCATTTGAACGAATTCTTGATAGAACAGGCCATAGAACACCAGTTTATGTACAGATTGATAAAGGAGAGGAATTTATCGGTAAAGTTTCTTCAAAAATTCTTGTCAGATCGTGAAATACAATTTCGTGTTACACGTGATCTAAGTATAAATGCCGCCATTGTTCAACGTTTCAACCGTTCTCTCAAAGGACGCACGTGGCGTTACTTTACTCGTCGTAATACTCATCGATACATTGATGTTCTCAAGCCAAAATTTTTCGCATACAACAATGCTCGTCATTCAAGCATACGTATGGCACCATTGACAGTGAATCTTCATAATGCTGCTGTAGCTTGTGCAAATATACAACGACGATTTGTAAGAGAAGTCGGCCGTAAAAAAGTGCCTAAATATAGTGTTGGTGCTGTTGTACGCATCAGTCGTGCTAGGGACATCTTTGAAAAAGGATATGAAGCTGGCTGGACAGAAGAGCTGTTTGTTATTAAAAAGGTTATCACCTGGCGAATGCACGCACCCATCTTGTACGGATTAAGAGATTTAGCTGGAAAGGATATTGATGGAATTTTCTACGAACAAGAATTGGCTGATGTTAAAAATAAGGATTTAGAAAACGACGAATTTATTGTTCAGAAGGTGATTCAATCAAAGGGTCACGGAGCTGAGAAACAGCTCCTTGTAAAG
>CAKNXH010057283.1:49550-66098 GCA_932178445.1 Andricus quercusramuli
CTAACCTTAAATCTGAGAATTGAAAGTTAAAAATGAAGCTATTAAATATCAAAAGTTCCATTTTTAGAGCCTTCAACAAAAAATATGCTGCCAAATATGAAAGGCATTGTAGGTCTTTATCACAAGGATGCACAAAAACAAATTTTTATTATTTTAATTGTATAAAACACATACGTACCTTTTAAAACTTGATACTTTCTTGGCGTGAGACACTTCATGTTGGGATCATTATTACCGAAATCCCTTTTTATACATTGATGTTTCAGAGTATTCCTGCCCCAAAGAATTTCAGCGACATCACGCGAAAATTTGGAATCGTTTTTTAACAGCATTAATTCCCAAGTATCTTCACTTACAAAATACCCACCGCCGATATACACCTTCCAAAAAAGCAAAAAAGTGGAATATTATCAATATTGTAAATAATAATGAAACTATCTCTACTTATAAACACAAAAAGTCTCACTTCATCAATTTTAGCATCATAACGCTTGTAAGGACTCGCGGCATTGACTCGTCCTCGAGTTGATGATCCTTCATCAACTATTAATTGATCCAATCCGAATGAATCAGATCTATTCTGAACTTGATCCGAATAACTCCGAGTTCGTAATGTTTCAGATTCATTCGGATTGAGTAGCGGAATAGTTTTTAACGCAATGAATCGGAATAACTCAGGTTGCTTCGGAATGAATTTCAATCCAAAGCTTGCGCTAGGGATTCCAATTTGAATTCTTTTTGCTAATGAAGACCGTAAAACACAATACATTGCTTTATATTTAACTAAAAAGAAGCATTCTTCAATTAAATGTTTTTTGAATATAAGTAAAAATGAAGATTTCAAAAAGGAGGTTGATATTTATTCTTGATAGATATTAGTTATTATTTTAGGTACTTTTTATAATATAAATAATTTTGTAATATTACTACACACGTACTTAACGCTGAAAAGTAGCGTTTTGTTTTGACTGGTTCTGAATCTTCAAATCTTGCTAAATTAGAGGAAAACTCATCCCTGTTTTCTTGGACTACGGAGTGTCCAAGTTTCAAGGAATTTATAAGAAACTTTGAAGGATTTTATGAGAATTTTAAAAAGATTTAAAAGTATTTTAATAGACTTTGAGCCGTTTGAAATACATTCAAACTTGTAAAAATGTTTTGAAATCTATTATCATACTGTGAAATATGTATAAAATCACGTCAAGCTGTTTAAAATCATTTGAAATAACTTGAACTCCTTTTAACTATTTTTTAGTGTCTTAACATTTTTGTAATTCTTAAAAGTCACATAAATCACGTATGTGTATCACAGGCTCAGTAAAAATCTTGTTAACCGGTTCTAGAAGTGAATTGTACTGATTCGATACGCCACGTCAACCCTCCCTTGTGATTAGCGATGCTGTCAAGCCATATTTCCCGATACCGACACGATCCCGAGCCTCCAGTATCAGTTTTAGGTCGACTTGGTATCGGATCGACTTGGTGTCAGTTTCTGTCAAACTCCGAACCCAACCCGCCGGCTCATCGACAGCCAGCCCAGCTTGGTAACCCTCGTTAAACTCAAGGCCCTAATGTCAAGTAAAAATATTCAAATTTACAAAATATTTTCGCCACAGTGAAATAATGCGTAGGCATTATCCTTGATGCATCAAAGCATTAATTGATTGATGAATTATGCAATAACGCTTTGACATTACATATAAAATCCAAATTGAGGCAAAATTTTTATTTAATTTAAAAATTTGTGGAAAGTACTAAAAAATAGTTTTTTTTGTAAGATTAAAAAAATATTTTTATGTTGAATAATGTCAACATTTCCAGCCGGAAATCTCTTTGATTTAAAAGTTTCTAAAATTAGTTTTAATTATCTAAACATCATTTCTCAGTTTCTCCAAAAAATATTAACTTTGAGAAAACATTTTTTTATGCAATCTTATATAAATACAATTTTATTATTATGCAATCTTATTAATTAATTGTACAATAAATAATATAAAAATTTTCAAATGTTGCTCCATAATCACGTTAAATTAATCCTTATTATAACAGTGACAGACCTGTGTTATTATTTCATAATGATATTAAATAATGAACATTAATTATTTCATAATTAATTTACAAAATAAGTAAATATTTTATTTTTTAATACAAAACTTATTTGCGTCAATTTTAAATGTCGACAGTTTTACATTTCAACCTTAGAAATCCACACTAGGGGGCATTGGGCCCTTGTGGGTCCCTTTTGGACAAAGATCGATATCGACGATTTCGATGTGTCGACTTTATGTAAATTCGTTGTAATTATATGGGGAAAGTTCACGTATGTTGGCACCGTTAGTTAGTCCTCAGGTACGAAGCAAGGTAGGTAAAAAAATTATTAAGGAAAGATTGATTTTATTTCGTTTTCATTAAATTTTTTTTTTTTAATTTATATATTTTTTTATAGAGGGGGAGCTGTGGAGTGTCTGCTCTTCTCACTCGGACCATATGGTAACCCTACCCTGGGGGCGATTGGACCCCAGTGTGGGGACCGAATAATTCAACTTTTTGAAAGGAATTAAAGTGGCATATTTTTCTCTGATTCTCCAACATTTGATATCTGAAAAGTAGATAAGGTACACTTTGGAGAATTTGGAGTGGGGGGTGTCCGCACTTGCTGGTACCCTGGAGAAATTGGAGTGGGGGGTCCGAAGGTGCACCTTGGAGAATTTGGAGTGGGGGTATCCGCCATTGTTGGTACTCTGGAGAATTTGGAATGGGGGTGAGACTTGGAAATTGAGTAGAGCGTCTTATGCCTAACCTAACTTTTTGAAACTAAGAAATGTTCATAATAAAAATTAATTATTTCTAAAAATCGCAAGTGAAAAATATTTCGTACAAATAATGTAAGACAATAAATTTCTTTAATGTTGGACTTTAAAAAATAAAGTAGCTTAAGTCTAACTTAACCTCTTGAACGAAATTTTTACCAGTAACTAAGGCTAAAGGACAGGTCAATGAATTAAAACATATTTTTCATGGTTACATTTTTTTTTATTTACTCTTGATCAAACAAAAATTACATCTATGTTCTCAATTCAAAGGATATAAATATAGGTACCTGAGAAACGTAGTAAAAAAATTACGTCTAAATTCTTAATTCTATTCTATAAATAAGAGTACACTTGTAAGGTAGCGAGATGATTCATTACAAATACGAGAGGGATCAAAAGTAAGAAAAGATCTAAACTAGACAATTTCCAACTAACTATTCCACATGAGGGAAGGAAAAAAACTTATCACCTATACAATACATATATATTATTTATAAAAGGTACAAAGTAGCGAGTTTCGATGAACATGATTGCACACATGAATCTAAACGATTTTTATTCCGTAGCGAGCAAACACATCTTCCGCCATGTTTAGAGTCTGGAGCTCTAACCCATTTCAGTTTATACTTGCCTAAAGTCTTTTGTAAAAGTTTACCACAATGCGATCGTTATCTAAAGATTCTCTGTAAAAATATCAGTAAAATGCCGCAAAGTACCACCATTACACATATGATGAAGAAACATGATACAAAACTGACCACATACACTTGAAGAGGTGCTCTGTAGTTGCTTGGTGTTCCATCTGTAGAGGCTGGAGATTCTACGTAGATGATGAAGATGTTGAGGAATAAGAGGCGGTATCCCGTAACTGTCAAAGTAGGTTCCTCTACCGGTTCCGTCGATATGGATTCCGACCCAGTGGGAACCAGGCTGAGTGTGGTCATCAGTGTTAACGACTATTGCAGCCGGTCTTGTCCAGGTTTTGGGAATTTGATCTGCTGGGTATAAACCAATCGTAGGCACTTGTAAAACTTGAAGAACCTGCATTATCTCCAGACTGTTCATGTTTAATGCTTACAATTCCGTAAGGACAAGACTTTGAATCGGTTGTTTGATTTGAAGATTCAGTCTTGATCCCGGCACCGTCTTGAATTGAATTTCTGGATATTATTGTTTTTCCATACGCTGACCTTCAGTTTGACAGTTTACAGAGAATTTATTCTTGTCGTTGTCTTCGAAGCCAGTGACGAAGTTTCATGGCATTGTTGAGAGCGCATCGAAACATTTCCTACTTTCTACCTCCATGATGAAAACAGAAATCTTTCCTGTCGTCGAGTTTTTTGAAACTTGGACAGTTTACTCCTTCCAAATTGATGATTTGTCTGCTGGTGATTTTTTGCAAAAGCGAGGCTTTTTCTCGACCACGTGTATAAATCTGTGATGCTGTTTTGGCAACCTCACGAAGGTTTGAATATAAAAATTTCAATGGGATATCTCCATGGAACCATTCAATTCCATGATAGAAACAGGTTAGCCAGTTGTTTTGTGATTTTGGACTTGCAGGAAGTCCCGAGAAGAGATATGGCGCCCCAAAAATCCAATGGGCTATGTATTTATGATCGACAGCAACGACAGCCACTTCTTTTGGTATAAAATGATCATCTTTATCTCGAAAGTCTTGCATGTCGACTATATAATCCATTTTTCAGTCAACGGTCAAGGTGAGGATGAAAAGACCTTTACGAGAGACTGCAGGCAACTGAGCAGAGCATCCTAAATACCCTTGTATATATTCGTCGCTTTTTCCACCTCCATTTTCAACTGATGGTGAAAACCGGTTCTGTTGAACAGGTTTATGCAGGTCTGTGCAGGATTTAACCGCTATAATCTACTATAACCTATCTCGACGCGTCAATTTCCAAAACATTGTCGTATTAAGCGTAGACAATACAGTGAATTGTTTGCTGTAGTGCTTCTTCTACACGAAGTTCAATTCGAAGGCTGCCATGTTTAACGAGATTCCAGGGTGATTGGCAATTTGCAGAAAGATCAGGCGTTAGATCAAATGCAAAGAGACAGTATCCGTTTGCGTAATCAAAACGATCAATATTATTTCCCTCGTTCAGAAAATGAATTCCCGTTCCGCAGAACAGAGTATGAAAAGCATCAATGCATAGCTCTCCTTTCGAGAAATCTGGTTGCAAAGGCTTTGACGGGATCTGCATACCATCCACGTAGAGAGAAAAATGATTGATATTCAAGTGCTTGAAATTGTAGGGGTTTTTACCACGATGACCGTTGAATGAGTCATTTTCGACAAATCCAATAATGACCCTTAGTTGACCAAGTATAACATTATCGAGAGTTTCACTTTGAACACCGGAATGAATCGTGAGTGTTTTAACCTCTACTCTGGTGAGTGGATACTTGGCCGTACCTTGAGAAAGAGCTCTTGCGTGTGCAAGCAGAATCCCAGGGCTGATTTTTGCACGTCGTATAAGGAGAGATGCTTCTTCAATATGGAGATAATCCTGATTAGTAGGATCCATAAGGCAAAAAGCATCCTTGGAAGGCACTAGTCGAACTCTAAGTTCAACACCATTCAAGAGAAATTTATCTTGATTGTAAACATCACTGTGTAAATGACCAGTCAAATCAATTTTTCTTCCTTCACCCAATATATGTCGTCTATCAACGAGGCCCTGGTTTTGAGTTGTGACGTCATCCATTTTAACAGCTGTATCATCAAGCCATAATGCAGATGTAAGATTACTTTTTTTTCGCTGCTGGTCCATAGTTGAGTAGAGATTCAATATACGCTCTGTATGCATATGCATTATTTGGCGTTGATACAGGCTTTTGATTAAAGTATACATCCACCTGATTGAACATTGAATGCAGTAAATTGTTGATAGGGCCAACGGATTCCATATTAGAAGGGTTTTCTGCAGTTTTTTTAGGAGTGTTTAGTTTGACTCTTACACTCAGAAGTGTATGTGCAAGATCAATGTACTGATCCCCCTCACCTGGAACTACAAACTCGATGGGTGAGTCATCTGCGAGAGATGAAACTGGTTTGTAGTGTACCCATTAAGAGCCCTCTATGGATTCTTGTGTTGGAGGTAGGGAAAAGAGATCCGATTCCGATTTTAAGCACTCACACGAGTGGCAATGTAAAAATGACATTTTTTACTTGTTTCCAAAAATGTCAATTATCGATCTTTTTGTACTTTTTGATCGTGTTTTTCTCTTAGATTTTTTACTTGTCATTCTCTTGACAGCTACTTTCTTCTTCCTCTTCTTCTTGATTTTTCCACTCCTTTTATTTCTTCCACGAGGTTTTCCTGCGATGTTCAACACGCTGCGAACACCGAACGACTGAAGATTATTCTTCTTCCCCGTCAATTTATATCCCGATCCGTTCATCAAACTTTCCACCTTTCCTATGGCTCGTCTCTTCAATTCTTTTCCAGTCTCTTTAAGTCGTGTTTTCAGGGCCTGTTTGAATGGTATGTTGCGTTCCACATCATCAATAACATTCATTCCATGGCGCAGTGCTTCTTTTTCAACTACTCTTGCTCCACGTGTGAGAAAGGGTAAAACTCGTGGAAACAGGCCTCCGAGAAAACTACCTATACCATGCCCTCTCTGATAATGAGAGCCAATATAAATTCTGGAAATTCCTTCACCTCCAACTTGAGTTGTATAGTAATCTGTGTAATGACTCATGTTTACGCAATCCGTTTGAAATGAAGTGTCAGGGTTGAAGTGCCAAGCTCAAATGGTACCTCGAGTCCCAGGTGATCCCTTATATCTATTTCTGTTGTGCGGAGTGATGTATGAAGAATAGGTATGTAATGAGGTGGTGAAAAGTTTGTCACCTGGGTGGATCCAAAAATATAATTTTTCATATCCACTGGCACGAATCGTAGTAGTGGTGTTTTTACATTTCCAGTGATTCGTGGTTCGCATGTATCGCAATAGAGAAAAAGTTTATTTGGGAGACCATTTGATAAACTTGGTGGATGGTGTGCCATATATGAATCGATAGGTAAAAGTATGTGAGGTGAAAATCCTAGAATTTGAGATATCTTCTCACTGATTAAAAGAAAGTGACGACCCGGAATTTTAGAATCCTCTTTACATATTTTCTCCAGTGTTATATAATGATTGTTTCTTTTTTCTTGTTTAACAACCACATGTTTGTTTATTTCAGAAGTATTATTTACAGCATAAATAAAGTCATCCAGCTGTGAATAAACTCCAGGTGGAAAGAAAGACGTAATTACACGTTTCCATTTTCCTTTAAACAGTTCCAGATTAAAACCTTCATCATTTGAGATGGCAGTATTGTCGCCTGGTTCGTCTGCATTTCCGGATAAGGCTCAATCTACACTGCCAGTCTCATTTACCCGAACGCTTTCAATCGTAGATTTCTCAATGAGCCCTTTTTTCTCTTCAATTGATTTTGATACAATTGAAATGCGATTTTCCATGCTTGATTCACCTCTCACATGGAGAAATGATCGTGGAAACTGAATCTCTATGAGTCCCACCACCCAGCGACCATGCAGTCGAATTTCATGTGGAAGTTGTGTGATAAAGTGAGTGATGGTATTCTGTGGAAAGTACTTCATACTACTATCACTTAGTAAAATGAGGTAAAACTGATTTTCTTCATCCATTGCAGAGTTTTTAGCTCTGTAGCTGGTATCCACAAGTTGAGTTTGTCAGGGTATCCAATCCACTTCACAAGGAGCTGTTTCTTAGCTCCGTGACCCTTTGATTGAATCACCTTTTCAACAATAAATTCGTCGTTTTCTACGTCCTTATTTTGAACATCAGCCAATTCTTGTTCGTAGAAAATTCCATCAATATCCTCTCCAGCTGAATCTCTCAATTTGTACAAGACGGGTGCTTGCGTTCGCCAGGTGATAACCTTTTTAATAACAAACAGTTCCTCTGCCCAGCCAGCTTCATATCCTTTTTCAAAGATGTCCCTAGGACGAATGATGCGTACAACATCACCCACACTGTATTTAGGCACATTTTTACGGCCGACTTCTCTTACAAATCATCGTTATATATTTGCTCAAGCTACAGCAGCATTATGAAGATTGACTGTAGATGGCGCCATACGTATGCTTGAATGACGAGCATTGTTGTATGCATAAACTGTTGGCTGGAGAACATCAATGTATCGATGAGTATTGCGGTGAGAAAAGTAACGCCACATGCGTTCCTTGAGAGTGCGGTTGAAACGTTCAACAATGGCGGCCTTTATACTTGGATCACGTGTAACACGAAATTGTACTTCACGATCTGACAAGAATTTTCGAACAACTTTACCGATAAATTCCTTTCCCTTATCACTCTGTAGATAAACTGGTGTTCTATCACCAGTTCTAACAAGAATTCGTTCAAATGCTTCTTTAACCTCAGATGCAGTTTTATTTTGCAGTGGCTTAACCCAGGCAAACTTGCTCAAAACATCAATGACAACCAACAGATAAGAAAAATCATCATTGTAGCTATTCAAAGATCTCAAGTCTGCTAGGTCAATTTCCCAAACATCATCAATATTACAAACACTATAATGTTGTCTAACAAATTTACGTCCGATGGGCCTATGGAGATTGTATGCATCTTGACTCTTTAACCAGTCAATTACTTGCTTACGTGGATTTTTTTCTCCCTGCAGACCTGGCAATCTTTTCTTCGCCAGAGTATGAAGCCCCATGTGAAGGGTTATAATATATATCTTCCAATTGCTTCATTTTTCAAAGATTAAAGCCCATCCAGGTACGTAGTTTCGTATTCTTCTCAACAGTATCATCATCATCATCATCTGCAGCTTCTGAGACGTTGGTACTTTCCCAGTTCTCGCTATCGGTCAAGAGAGACTGATATTCTAATGTTTTATCTGCAGCCTCATCATGCTTTATGGATTTTTTCGGTGTAGAACTTTTACACGAGTTGTTTAATAATCTTGTTACAGATGTATGTGATTTTGATCTCCAGTACTCACGATTACCCAAAATTTCTTTAGGTTTCTTAATTCCTTGAAGAAACTTTACAAACTGACGTCTTCCTGGTACAACAACTGCTTTCCTATACCTAATAGCATCTTTCACTAAATCTGAAATATTTGATTTCTCAACACGTACTCCGTCGATAAGTACAACGCCCTGTTTATTCCATTTTATTCTATTTTGAACCTCTGGTGCTCGTAATCTTTCAAGCAAAAATTCACTCTTCTCCCTATAAGTTTTTGGTACAGAGGCAATAATATCTGAGATGGGTAGAGTTAAATCATCTTCATCTGGATCCTGACTCGTCATTTCATCTTTCTCATTGTTGAGCTTGTCCTCAACAGCGTCTTTTATCTCCTTCTTCTTTCCAATTAAATTTTTTGCTTCATCGGTAAAGATCAAAAACCTTTGTAAAACTTGCTGATACAATTTCCACTTTTCATGTTCATCAGTGTAGAATGGAGTGTATAAAATTTTACTCATTTCAGCGTCGAGTATGGAAATTGCATTTCCGGATGTTTTTGAGGTGACAAAATTGGTGAATGATTGTTGCTGTTGTTGAGGATACGACTGGAGATTAATTTGATCGACACTATCACTTGGTACACGTACCATTTTCCTAGCATGTTCCATTTTAACAATATATGACAAACAATTGCGAAGATGAAAACATGTTGAAAAAGAGTGTACCAAGCATTGGTGCCAGTAAAAGGGGTAAAAATCTCTCTTCTTTTTGCACAATAAAGCGTTTCTTAGTGTTCCATGTACCACGTGGTGTCACTAATTTTCTTAATGCATATCTGTGTTTTTTAAGTTTTCGCTTCTGAGATTGTTTTAAAGAAACGTTCCCACGTAAAATATTCAATGCACATTCAAAAATACTTTTAACGAGTTGCGGGTTAGCCTTTTTTGAAACAGCACGTCGTTGTTCTGTATCCAAATGAAGGAGAGCGTGTAATGTCTTTACATTCTTCTTTCCGATGGATTTTCGTGCGCACGTCATCATGACAAACGTACAACTGGTACTAGATCGCTTGATGAACCTGTTTTTATACCTTTTAATGGTACGTAAACGTATTGATATGGATCTAAAGGGAATATACAAGTTCTAAATCAACAATTGTCAGGAGTAGATTGTTTTAAATCTAGAAGGAGGTAACCGTGTGGGCTAGAAGTTGCGTCATAATAGGCTTCCTATATAAAAAGTTTATTTCCAGGGTATACCTGTCTAGCGAGGTGTTGAATTTGCGCTCGATCCCTCGGGTTTTTAAATACTACAATATAATTTGCGTTTAAAGAAATATCTCGTTGACCATGTCCCTGATGAAAAATGTTTTGTGACATAAAGATTACACTCAAATTTTTGTGATGACTTCCCTTGGTAAAAAGATCGACGACTGTGTTATTCGAGGATTCACGCATAAGATCGTCTATAATTATCAGTTTGGCTCGAGGATCACTGGCATAGTCTGATGCTTGTGGTCAACCTTCGCGAAATTCAACTCCCTCCCCGTACTCTTTATAGGATGGTTGCCATTCTGAATGATATAAAATTATGCAACAAAATACAACATCACACATTAAATGAATATTTTGAAGAAATTTTTCCACAAAAATTGTTTTACCGCAACCCGTTGGACCAGAAATTATAGATGTAAACGGATGTTTCCACCTTGGATCCATGTTGAGGAATAAAGAAATCATACAGTGTAATCTCCTTTTATCTGATTTTTCTTCGCACCTTAAATTCAATCGTAAAGTGTGATGGCAAAATGAAATAAAAAATCAAGTCAATGAGCTTGTATTTCTCCGCGCGCACGGCAACCAGACGAATAAGCTTATGGGTCTGATTGCAGCGGCCAGGCCAATGACCTTATAACCTTGGTCGCCGCGATGCGGTGGCGCTGCTATTAGCTTATTTTCAGCGCCCGCGGCCCGCGCCAGCTAGGCAGCCCGCGCTTCCGGGGAGAGTCTTTTTGAATAAAATTTAAAAGACATACTTACCTTCAGTTTGGTCTCAGATGTTGATTTTAGATATACTTCACTCATAATAATAATACTGATTCACAAGTTCTAAATGTTAAGAAAAAAAGAGAATTTAAAAAGGTGGATATTTTAAAAAAATCATGAAAACAATTTAAAAAGGAACAATGATATTTATTTTATGTACAAAAAATTATGGATATTTTTCAAAAGCTCGTAAAATATGTGAGGTGGCCACTCATCACTGGGAAAGGACATTTGCCACAAACTTTGTATTGGCCGAGCTTCTGGTGATTCGGCCGGTGGTGGTCTTGCCCACAGGGCTTGTGCAATCGGTATTGCAGCAGGGCATGGTGGGATTCGTCGCTCTGGTACGTAAGGTCGTACAGATGCAATAGGCCGATTAACAGCCTTACGCACGGGTTGACCATATACATCCCGAATTGCTGAAATATAAAAAACTGTTAATTATACAATTTTATGGTTAAAGAGCAGATTATTGAAATATACATACATGTTTCTCCAGCTGAACCCATGCTGACTATCTCCTCAATACACATGTAGGTGGAGAGAGAGAGAGATCTTATACATAATTTTATAAATAATTATCTACAGAAAAACAAAACAAACTACCAAAACCAAACTACTATGAATCTATTCTGTTTTTTCCTCTTCGACATAACCGTAAGGTAAAGAATTGTGATTCTCAAACAAAAAATCTGCGTTTACGATTTACCGGTCTACAGGTTTTTTTTCTCTGTTCTAGTTACGACATCATGAAATTTCGTTCGGCCAATTGTTCTGAATGAAATTGAAATAGGAGGAGCATTGCTGACTACCATTTCGCGGATGATTTCAAAATTGAAAACCTTAGAATTTGTATAATTCAAAGTTATACCCTTAATTTTGCAAACCTGATGAGTTTTTCCATCTGGAGAGGTTACGTTGAAGGCATAAAATTTAGGACCACCAGGTACAAAAGTGTCAATATAACTTCCTTTACCATACACCTCCAACTCATCCGTCATTTGTCCCAGTAATCGACCCATGGGTGGATTGTACTCTGGTACGTCTTCACGACATATATATAAATGCATGAATCTGTATCATAGTACAAAACGCGGTGATCCAACTGATACAGGTAGTCAAGGAGCTTTAGTCTAGCTTGTGCAGTAGTATAATCTGCTATGATTACATTTGTGTAGGGTGATGCTACACTTGCCTCGTCTTTATAGGACCAAGTGGCGTAAAGAACATCATCATTGACCGGTGTAATATCATGAAGTTCCAACTCCTTCTCGCGTTTTTGCATCATATTGAGTAACTTTATATCCCCATATCTCGGAAATATGTGTTACTCTATAATTGAGTTCGATGACTTTATTTACCTCATCCGAGACCCATGTTCCTTCCAACTCACGCTCTGCATCATCATGAGTGCAATCTGATTGACTCATAGACTCGCAACATGTGTGGCAAAGCGGGAACATGAGTTTACCATGCATTCGCACAGGTAAAACTGGATGGTATAAACTGCGAGGCGGGATTACACGACATTCACTCAAACCATCAATTCGTTTTAAATTCGTGTAATTTGGGCCAGTTGGACCTTTGCACTTCTCATCACCCACATAAATTTTCGGGTGCCCTACAGGAAATTCACCCATTTTCGAAATAAATGCATATAAAGAGCAAACGTCAATATATCGTATTTTTTCGTTTCTCTTTGCTTCATAATAGCTCACGGTATTCCCTGTGCGACCTCCGAAAAATGCGTCACGAGGGTTTAACGCATCCTGATGCAACAGGGGGCGGTTTTTCAAATATTCCTGCATCTGTGGTGTATTTTTCTTTAGTTTGTCATACTGAAACTCCCAAATTTCAGTTAATACGTAACCATCTTCACGTATTTTTTCACACGTGGCGCGAGTGCTTTCATATCGTGACTGAAGAGTGTCCCCAGACGTTAATTTTTTATCACGGTTAATGTTATGACATTGCAAAAATCCATGCCAATAGCAGCCATGAAACTGTAAAACATTATGCTTTTCATCACCATCTACATAATACCCGTCAACTAGAGCTCCCTCTGGTAGTCGGAATTCACGACACCTTGCTGCGTGTTTAACCTCTACACCGATTTCTTTTTCTACCCATAATAACCATTCAATGGATTTTATAGACTGGTTGTTCGCTCTTGATCAAATGGTTTCAGGGCGAAGGAAATTTTTCCGGTAGACTCTTGAACACGTAGAAGCTATGGTGACGCATTCAGCAAAAGGACAGACGTTGCCGCATTTTAAAAAAATGGACCTAAATGCGAGGCACGCACGACGAAGTATCGCCACATCGCTCACGCAATAATCTACAATTCTTTCTTGGAAATCAAAAACATAATTGTCTTTACAGGAATCGTACCACTCGTAAAATTCTTTACGAGCCTCGATTGTCATGGTATCGGGGGAGTAGTCCTCAACTGTAGGTAAAGGACCTACATATGAATCATTCTCTACTCTATTAAAAAAATGTGGAAATGTACCCTTTTTTGAGTCCTCGCCAATGAGTCCAAATGCCTTGGGGAGAGCCCTTAGAGGCACAGGCATATAGTTTAAGCTCTCTACGAATTTACAGTCCCCAACCTGCATAAGCATAATTTTGGTGCCATTCGTTATCACCTTTGGACGGATTCTAGTACCCTTTACTTCCACCAAGTAACGGAGGATAAATTGCAGGTCAAACCCTTTTGCATTGTGTGCAATACAAATTGTTTGACCTAAATTTTTCCCCTCACGTGTAACGTGCTCTACAAAATCCTGTATAACATTTTCCACTTTGAATATAAGCTGACGGACACCGCAATATCTACACGATTCTTGAACATTTTCATCCGATAAACAGTCAGAGCAGACTTTCTGAACTACACAGAGATTCGGCTCATGAATGTTTATCGAATTACGCCCTTCAAGCGTTTTCGTTTGACGTGTTTCCAAACCGTAAAACACGAAACAGACTCGTTTTGGAGTTTTAGCTAGACGCTCAATAATAGGGGACATGTAACATTCGTGGTTATACTCACGTATGCATCTGCAGTTTTTGCAGTAAAATGTCCCGCACTCATGATTTTTAGATTTATAAAAATCTACCACCTTCAAACACTTTTTGCAAATCTGCAAAGCAGAACATACACTTGCCCCACCAGAAAAGGAACCTTTTTCGCTATGTTTTCGTAAACAATTGTTATTAAAGAAAAATCGATTACATGAATCACATTTTATTTCCGGTGTATAAGTATATGTAAAGTTTTCCTCAGATTTGCAAGGTGGTATTGAAAGGCATGAGCTGCATTTATTTGCGCAATTATGAGTTGCTGGATTTGCGTAGCTTTTATTACAGGGTATGCAAAACTCCCGGCTACCAGCGGCTGCTTTCAAGCATAAAATCGGTTCAAAGTGATTTTTATCGGGATAATACATCATATTGACACTTTATCTCACCGTATGTCCCGATTCTGAAATTATTTTAGTACCGTCATATACTGCTGGAAACCCATACCGAAATTATTAAATTCAAAAATAACTAGCGCGATTCGTTTATGTAACAGGTAATTTTGTATAATATTTGCCTCGAACAGTCCGCAACCGGATTCAGGGATCGTCACGCCTGAATCCCGCACTAGCTCTGTAGCTAATTCTCGCTGTAATTTCCCCTTTGACTGTCTTACGCTTACCCATTTCACATGCAAATCCCGGCTGCGAATTGTACCCCGCTCTTGGTATACACAGGCAGACACAATAGAGCGCGGGAGACAAAGATTATCGGTGTTTTCAATTTTCAAAATGGACTTTTTTTAACACCCTCGTGTGTCAGCACCTTTCGTCCAGCACCGCGTATACCTTTTATGCTATTAAAAGTTATGACAAACGATTTGTCCAATTTAAACTCATCGTTACTTTGAATAATTTTGGAAATGAGGTCCCAAAGGATCTCGAAACTTAAATCAACTGCTGGACGAAAAGATAAACCACCAGCGCCTTTTATAAAAAAATCCGAATTAAATTTTATGCCTACATAATCATCACGGTTATCAACAAAATTCATCAAATATTTAAAAATAGCGATAAACGCTTTTTTCAAATATTTGATAATATTTTCAGATTCTAAAGGCTCTACTATTTTAATTTCAATTTCGCGCCCATTCGCATTCAACTTATTAAAAAACCGAGACCTATCCCATTTAACGATGAAAAGACTCTCTCTCCTACCTTCATGTGCACCACCGAAGTGAATATGCTGCTGCTGCTGAATATACTGCTGTTCAAGCAATTGCTGTTGCTGCAGCTCTTGTTCAGCTAATTGTTGCTGCAGCATCTGTTGGTGCAGCCGCAGTTGAGAGCGATACATCGCCTCCATGGCACCATTCCTCTCGTCCATGTCCCCCTCCAGCTCCTCCTCCTCCACCAAACCCTCTACGTCAACCTCCTCCTCTTCACCCAAATCCTCTACGTCAATCTCTTTCCCTTCATTGTCCTCGACATCCACCTCTTCCTCCGTCTCGGCATCCATTTCATTCTCTGCAAAAATTAAAGAAACTGTTAATTTAATATTCACAGTTGACGAAAGCTGTTTAAAAAAATAATGGATAAATAATAAGGTTAATTACCTTCATTAGTATCCTCTGGTTGAATTTTGATGTTGATCCCATTAGGAAGACATTGTTCTACATATAGATTTTGGGTCGCATCAGGGACTGTGAAGAAGAAATAAATCCATTAGTATTGGGATGGTTGTATTAAAATTTACTGCGTAAACTATTGATCTTGTTTTACTTCATACACCAATAAATTTTCACAAATACAAAAAAATTTTCGAAAATTATTATTCATTTTCATTGTAAAACATTAATGGTTTAATGAAAAAATGTATGTAAAGTAGGAATCGTTCAAGTATCACATGTCCTTAGCCATAATTGAAATTAAAGTTTAAAAATCGATTCTAATATTTCAAAAACTTTTTTCACAAACATTACACTTCAATTTTACTTTGAATATTAATAATAAAAAATAATTAAGGATATTGAAAATTTGTAAAAAATATTAAATTAAATTTTTGAAAGATTTCATATTATTATTTAATTATTATTTATTATTCTTTAATATTTACAATCATTATTTTATTTTTGTTCATTTTTATTTATTTAATCAAACGTTTAACAGCATGTGGCACTTCCCCGATTCCTACTTTACCAACATATATTTTAAATATACAGATTTCACACATATACATATTTCACACATATAAACGTTTCTCAGACCCTTTTCTTTATTTATTTATTATTAGTTTTTATAAGTTTCAGCTCAATATCTCATTTCGAGTTGAATTGGTATAATGCAAAAATGTCGATAAAGTAGGAATCGTTCAAGTATCACATACCCTCAGTCATAATCGAAATTAAAGTTTGAAACACAATTCGAGTATTTTAAAAACTTTTAATACAAGTAATAAACTTCACTTTTACTTTTAATATTTATAATAAAAAATCATTATTGATAATAAAAATTGATTAAAAATAATAAATCAAATAAAATTTTCTTCAAATTTCATATTATTATTCAACTATTATTTATTATTGTTTATTATTTACTATAATTACTTTATTTATGGTTATTTTTATTGATGTATTCAAACCCTCAATAGCACGTGACACTTATCTGATTCCTACT
>CAKNXH010057283.1:66108-92055 GCA_932178445.1 Andricus quercusramuli
TACTTTACCGACATTTTTCAATATGTAAATCTCACATGCATCAAGATGGCTTCCGTTTTCGGTACCGATCGCGAGAGAACTGTTTTGTGTCAAGTGTTGGTTTTTTTGGCTTTGGTGAAGGGAATGCGCGTGTGTGGAAGCAGAAAGGGCGTTGAGTGCGGAGATCAGGTGTGAAGGAAGAAGGGTGAGTGTAGGCAAGGGTGTAAAGGTTGAAATTGAGGTGTGAGAAAAGGAAATTGGAGCGTACGAAAGTTTTGAGGTTAGGAGTGAAAAATTGTTGTCGGGCAAGGGGGGTAAGAGGTAGGCAGGTGAAGAGAGGGTAGCGTCGTGGAACAGTGGGTAAGGTTGGATAGTGGGATGCCGACGGTAAGAAGTCCGGAAACGGGCACCAGAGGTCAGGCGGGAGATGAGGCAATTGCTGACGAGGTTGAGAGCTCGGTTAGGGGGGTGAAGGGGGAAGATGACAGTAGCGGTAGCGATCAAGAGACGTTTACGACGCCGACTAGGGTGGGGACGGCAGAGAGAAGGGATTCAGGTACGGGCCATAAAGGCGGGAGGCCCTCTAACCTACAACGCCTGAACAAGCTAGGCAGCGCGGGCTCGAATCGGAGTTTAGACGAATGGCGAAAAAAAGGGAACGTGGCCAGTAGTGAGGGGGAAGACAAAAGAAAAAGAGAGGAAGGGGACGATGAGTTAGAAACGGATAAGGAAAGCAAGAAAGGCAGGAATAAACTCACTAAACGGGAAGCACCAGATAGAGATAGGGGGGACGGAAGGATGTTTGAAAAATTAGAGGCTCTCATAAAAGGGTTTAGAGAGGAAACAAGGAAAAGTTTGGAAGATATGAATAGGCAGGGAAATGTTGTAAGAGGGGAAGTAAGAAAAGTAAGAGAAAAGTGGGAGGAGTGGGATAAACTCTGGAAAGAGGAGAAGGATAAGGTATGGCGTAAGCTAGAGAGCATAGAGAATAGACAGAAGGAGGATGACGAAAGGAGAAATATTGAGATAAAACAGCTGGAAGAACGGGTGAACAACTTAGAATTGAGGAATGAGCATATGGGAAAAGAAACAGAGGGTGCGGAAATAGACATAGGGAGTAATAAGAACGTGCAAAATGAGAATGAAAGATTGAAGAAGAGACTAAGTGACATTGACAGGAGATTGGAAGGGGAAGAAAAGGCAAAGAGAAAAAAGAACATATTTATTAAGGGATTGACAATAGAGAGTGAAACAGGGACGGCGGAAATCATGAATCTTCTGAGAGATATTGGAGTGCAGGTAAGGGTAGAAGGAGTTAAGAGAATAGGAGGGACAAAGGAAGAAAAGGAAGGAATGTTTGTAGTAAAAATAGGGAGCGAGGAGGAGAAAAAGAAAATTATGGAGAACAAAAAATTATTGAAAGGAAGAAGGGAAAGAATTGAAGAGGATCTGACGTGGAGGGAGAGGAAAAGGAGATGGCAAATAGACCAGAGGGCATGGATAGAGAGGAAAAAGGGGCACATGGTATGGATAGGGAGAGACAGATTATGGATAAATGGGGAGGAATGGTTCTGGGACGAGGAATCAGAAGAAATAAGGAAGAAGGGAAAAGAGTTGAGAAAGGTAGAAAAAAGGAAGATACAAAAGATGTTAGCGAGCAAACAGAGGGGTTTCCAAAAAGCAAGGCGGAAGAAAAGTAAGGAGGATAGGAGAGGGAAGGGATGGGAAAAACGTAAAAATAGCTTTCTGGAATGCGTCAGGCTTGAAGAACAAGAATGAAGGTTTTTGGCGGGAGTTAGAAAAATGGGATGTGATTATGATGAGTGAAACATGGGCAGATAAGAAGGATTGGAAGGGGATGAAAAGGATGTTACCTGAAGGGTATGTGTGGACAATGCAAGAATCGAGAAAGGAACACGTTAAAGGTAGAGGGATGGGCGGCATGGTCTCAGGGGTGAGGAAAGAACTGGCAGTAGAAGGGAGAACAGAGGAGGATAGAGAGGAAAAGGATGGAACAATGGTAAGAAGGATTGTAATAGGGAAAGTCAAAATAGCGGTGGTTTGTGTATATAGAAGAAGAGGGGAAGAGGAAGGTTGGAGAGAAATAAGGAGGCGGATGGAGGAAAAGAAGGAAGAGTTGGTTTTGATAGGAGGTGACTTGAATGCTTGGACTGGCGAGCAAGGGGGAGGGACTTGGGATGAAGAAGAGGAGGCTATATAAGGAGCTCCAAACATAGGGAGATAGACAGGGAGGGAAGGAGGTTACTAGAAGTAATAGGAGAAACAGGATGGTTCATATGTAATTGCAATATGAAAGGAGATGAGAAGGGAGAGATCACATTTGTAGGTAAGGGAGAGACAGTAATAGACTACATCCTGGCGGAAGAAAGAATGAGGAATATGATATGCAGTATGAAGGTGGGGAATGAGATAGGGTCCGAGCACTTCTCAGTTATAGCGACACTGAAAGGTGGCGTCCACAAGCGCGGCAGAGGGAGAAAGAAAAGAGGGGGGGGAAAGGAACGCGAAAATGGGAGACTGGGGGGTAGATAAATTAAAAGTGTTTGAACAAAAAATGGAAAAGGAGAACGTTAGATATGAGAAGGAGGAGGAAGTAGACTTGTTGATTCAAAGGTTGAAAGGGTCGATTGAGAAGGTAAGGGATGAGATAGGTGCGAAAGAAGGAAGAAAAGAGGGAAAGAGAGGCTGGTGGGACGAGGAATGCAGGGAGAGTAAGGAGAGAATGAAAGAGTCGGTAAGAAAATGGAGGAAAGGAGAAATAGATAAGGCGGAGTACAACAGGAGGAAAAGAGAACATGAGAGGATGCTGGAAGGGAAGAAGCAAAAAGGAAAGGAGAAATACAAGGAAGAAGTAGAAAAAGCAATCAAAGAAGGTAGGGTTTGGGATGTGATAAACAGGGAAAGAGGAGGAAGGAGGGGCGTGAATGAAGAAATAGAAATGGATGAATGGACGGATTATTTTAAGGTTCTGCTAGGGGGAGAACAAAATAGGATCGAAGAGGAAAATAGAAAGACAGTCCAGGGAGAAAGGGAGGAAGTGAACGAAATAACAAGAGAAGAAGTGAATGAGGTGATAGATAGACTAAAAAGAAGCAAAGATACAGGAGAGGATGGTATGGAGAACGAAGCGATAATGTATGGAGGAGAAGGGATCAGGGAAGGGGTGTGGAAGATCTGCAACAAGGTCTGGAAAGGAGAAGGGTGGCCGCAGGAGTGGAGGACAGGGCTGGTGGTACCGCTTGTCAAGAAAGGGGATGGTAAGAAGGTAGAAGAGTACAGAGGGATGACCCTCATGCCAGTGGGTTATAAAATATACGCGGAAATTCTAAGAAAAAGGTTGGAGAGTCAGATAGAAGAGAAACAAAGTATCCCACACAATCAGACGGGATTTAGAAAAGGGATGGGAACAATAGATAACATTTACGTACTCAACTACTTGGTTAACAGAAACTTAGGGAGAAAGAAAGGGAAATTAGTAGCCTTGTTCGTAGATTTTGAAGCAGCTTTTGACTCAGTGAATAGAAAAGTTCTATGGCAGGCAATGAAAGAGAGGGGAATAGAGGAAGGGTTAGTGAAGAGGATAAAGGAAATTTTTACTGAAACCAGGATTAGGGTGAAGATAGGGGGGAAAAAAGGGGAGGTTTTCTGGGCAGTAAGAGGTCTTCGGCAAGAGTGCCCGTTGAGTCCGCTGCTCTTTAATAAGCTGATGGCAGACTTAGAGGAGAAGCTAAAGGAGAAAGGGAAAGGGGGGACGATTCTGGCTAATAGCAAACTATACTCTCTAGCATACGCGGACGACGTAGTTCTATTAGCAGACGATGAGAAGGGGATGAACCTAATGATAAAAATTTTTGAAGAGTATGTACGAGCAAAAGAACTGACAATGAACGTAGGGAAGACCAAGGTGATGTGCTTCAGAAAGAGAAAGACCAAAATAGGTTACGGTTGGAAGATGAACGGACAAACAGTGGAAAGTGTGGAGGAGTTCTGTTACTTGAGTTTCTGGTTTGAGGCAGGAGGGGGAAACGAGGTGCAGGTGAGGAAGAGAATCGAATGTGCGAGCAAAGTAATGGGCCAAGTATGGGGTATAGGAAAGAGAAGGTTCAAGGACGACTGGAGAATGAGGGTCTGGTTGTTTGATGCGTTGGTATGGGCGGTATTGGGTTATGGGGTAGAAGTATGGGGATGGAAAGAACATAGGAAAGTGGAAAGCATGCATGAGAGATTTCCGAGATGAGTAATGATGGTTATTTGGTGTTGCCCAAGATACATGTTGAGGGAAGAACTAGGAAGGGAGAAAATGGTAACGAGACAAATTAAGAGAGCCTGGAGGTTTGAAGAGAAACTGAAAAGGGGAGAGGGGAGCAGAATAGCACAAGTAGGTTTGTGATATGCAGGAAGGGGTTCTGGATTGGCAGAACATAGAATTAGAGCTATTAGTAAGACAAGGAGAAGAGAGATGGAGGAAGATTATGGATTCGAAGTACAATAGATGGTATATGATGGTCAAAGGGTTGACGGAACCAGAATATTTGCAAAAGATGAAAAAGGAAGACAAATGGAATAGGGTTATACGGTTTAGAATGGGGGAAGGAGTGAGATCTTGTAGATATTGGATGGATGAAGAGGACAATTTGTGCAGAGTATGTGGATACGAGGTGGAGTCATGGGCACATGTGCTAGAGAGGTGTACAGGAGAGGAAGATGGACAGTTGAGCGTGGATGAGTGTGGGAGATGGATCTTGGATGGTAATGGACAGGGAGTGATGTGGATGAAAAATCTGGAAGAAATAAGAGAAAGCAAGGGAACAGGGCAGAGCCAAACGGGTAATCCTCTGTGAAGGAAAGTAACTAGAAAAATGGTAAATTTTAAATCGTTGAAAATGCATTCGATGGTAAGAGAAAACGGAAGCCCTGGAAGGTCGCTCATGCTTAGATTTGTAGAAATTTAAGAAGAATAGAATTAATATGACTGTTATCATGTAAGGCGAAGCATTAGAATATAAGCAGCGAATAAGTTAGACTAAGGATGAGATATAAATATATGTACAGGGAGCGGAGGCCCTCAAACCCGTAAAAGGGAGAGATTAAATATACATACATACTTACACAGCAAATCCTCATTTTCTACAGTTTCACCTTCATTCCTATCCTCATCCTCATCCTCAGCTTCGGCGTCATTTGGATCAGCCGCACCACTTAAGTCAGGAGAGTAATCAGCGTTGACAGGCAGCCTCTCCTCCTCAAATTCTACGGTGCTGGCTTCGGAATCAGCATTGGAATCATCCGATTCGGATGATGAGGATGGTAGATTTTGATGACTCCCATCCATGGAGTCATGCGACAAAATCTGATCGTCTTCATCGATCCGATTGTCCCGATTGAAGTTTCGGGCTACACATTACAAGAAAATTGATTATAATGATGAAACATTTTTCACTAATTATTCACTTTTTTTCACTAATTTATTCCACTTATTTCAATTCATTATTATTTTTATCAATAAACTCTTACCGTTTATTTTGTTATGGGTTCGCGCATCTACTTCATTAAATTTTTTTCTCAAGCATCTCTGCGCAATACGCAGAGAGTCTCTATTTTCTAGAAATAACGAGCACTTAGACACTGAGTTACATGTTTGCCAGTCGATTGCCGTGATGGGTTCAAAGCGGTTCTTTACCAAGATTTTTAAAAGGACACGTAGATTTTCACCTTAACATCCTTTGGAATTATCTTACAGCGTGCCGAAAAAAAAATTTACGACCAAGTATAAAAAAGCAACTGTCGGTATCTTTAAAACTCAAGGTAAAAGTAGACATTGATATCGTAAAACCTGACAACACCCACCGCTCTACGCGGAAAAATAAAAAAAAAAGGTTACGAGGCCACCTGATTAACACGGTTGATTCTTCGGAAAAAAGGTTTTCTTCTCCGTGCACGTGCTCATCGTTATAAATCTCATTTCAAAATAAGAACTTTAGTGCCTTTTCAATATTAGTCACGGTATTTTAACAGGACCATCCTCGATTCTCTAATTTACGACTGACACCCGCGATTTTAAAGAAAAAGTTTTTTCACGTAGACATGCTTGATTATTTATTACATTTTCAAATATACTCTTCACGCAAGAAGTACATAAATCAACCCTTTTTGTGACAGTTAAAGGGACCCTTTTCACGTAAGAAATAAAAACCTAGGTACTTTACACAGAATTTAGAAACCTTTGTCAACATTTTTGGAGAGGTTTTCCGGGAATAAATAAATATCAGAGACCCCATTGTCATTTTTTACGATTTTTGTGACATGCTTTTAGAATTTTCCCACGAGAATTCTTTCGACTAGTGGGAGAAACCGGTTCATCCTATATGCGTCATCGCCCCATATGGTGGGGCGAAACAAAGTTTCAGAGATGTATAAAAGCAGGCGAGAGCTCTACTCAGCATTCAGTCTCGTTTCAATCCTGAGACCAAACGCTACAACATGTCCAAGAAAAAAACAACTAACGCTGCTACTGCCGATGCGGACGTTACCACAGCTATGGATTCATATACAGCCCCAATGGACACAGCAAGCGTACGGGCTGCAGTGAAACGTCGTTTACCTGAAGTACCTGTTGGCGAGGTCGCACGCAAGCCTGTTAAGAACCTACTTATGGCTTCAGTGTACGCGCTGAATAACTCCTATACAAAGCAGCTTTTCACGGGACTCGAGCTGCAGCCTAATGGAAACCTCGAACCTGTCATAAAATTGGTCAATTCGACTTTGAAGGGAGTCTCTCTTGACTCGGAATCTTGGGCATGCTTCATAAATAACATCGACTATATATCAACCTTCCTCGAAACGGGTTACGGTCACATGAAACCTGTGGAGTTGGGAAAATTCAACATTGGCTTTACCACTTCCAATGGCAGTAAGGCTATCGTCTTCGACATTTCTGAAGATAAAGAGGAAACCACCACTGGGGATGGTGAAAAAAAAGGGCCAAAGAATACAGACCTACCATAGTGATGCAGAAAACTACTTTTGATGGGCTGAAGCAACTTGTTGCCTGTGTCAATGAACGTTTACGAGGACTACAAACACAAGCTATTGATGTCGAAAAGTGTTTGAAACTACTAATAGCTGAGACTTACAACTACATTTTAACAGAGAAGATTCAATCGCCTAATAAAATGCTCATTCGTCAGATTATTGCTGTTAAATACAAATATTTCAGTGAGCAAGTCAAAGAACAATTACCAAAATCATTTGTTGATTTATACTTTTATTCAGTGTTTTTGGAAATAACAAGTATGTTTACTTCTCATGTGGCAGCAGAAGTAAAATACCTATTACCAGAATAATTATATTTTCTACGAATTTTTAATGGAAATTAATCAAATTATACTACTTTTCATTGTAAAGCATGTGTGTAACAAAATAAAAATTTGAAAAAATATATAAATTTAACTGAAAATGAAGACTGTGAATTTTATTTTTACGACCTGTCCCAGCGATAATTTTAAGTAACATTAACTCAGCGAAATAATTGAGTTGTATCAAAATACAAAATTTTGATTCATTTTTATACATTATCGGTAAGAAAAATAATTTTCATTTGCGATATTTAGAAATAGTTAATTTTTATATCCACAGCGGACCTCCTACTCCAAATTCTCCAGGGTACCAACAATGGCGGACACCCCCCACTCCAAATTCTCCAAAGTGCACCTCCGGACCCCCCACTTCAAATTCTTCAGGGTACCAGCAATGGCGGACACCCCCCACTCCAAATTCTCCAAAGTGCACCTTATCTACTCTGAAACCCTAGAAGATATTTAAAGAAAAATAGAAACAAAAAAGTTAAACTCTATTCCGTAATTTCACGCTATTTTCTTCGGACTCTTTCTGACAAAAATTGCTCATAAAGTATGTAAAAAATGTTTATAGTACTTTGGTTCCTACGATACTCTAAACATCCCCAACATAAGATTATGACCATCAGTGCTCAAATATGTGTGGACTTTTACGGCTAAATATCTAGTTTTTAAGAATTTTATGGAAATAAATAATTCATTAAATTTATAATGCTGCGATGCGTGATAATCGGGGGCACAAAACTTACAAATAATGTACTTGGTGTAATGGTGTATAAAGTATAATGTGTACCATGGAGCTGAAACTGTCATGAGCCTTGTGTGTATAATCACCGATTTACGCCCCGTGGTACCCAGTTACTATTAAAATTAGTACCAATCTCATAAAATCCCTTACTATTCTTTAAAATAACCTACAAATATTATAAATCTCTGAAAATCAATTTAAATCTCTATTAAATTCTTAAAAATCCTCTAAGGTCTCTATAGATCTCTTAAAATCCCGTGAGTACCTTCAAATCACCTTAAATCTCTTAAAAATTCTTTTATTTTTTAAAAAATATTTAAAAATCTATTAAAATCATTTTAAACCTTTTCCGAATACCCTTAAATTCTTCAAAGCCATTTTAAATATTTTCAAACACTTTAATCTGTTTTCGAATCTTTTAAAATCACTTGAAATCGATTCAATGCTTTTAAATTTGTATTAAAAGACTTTGAAATAATTTGAGAATCTATTCAAAAATGTTTTTAAACTATCTACAAAATCCCAATTTTTTTTTAATCCATTGAAAATGCCTTTAAATCTCTTTATATCCTGAAATTCTTTTCAATTTCTTCAAAAGCCCTTAAAATTCTTAAAAATCATTTTAAATCTTCTACAGAACTTTCTTTGAAAATTTATCAAAATACTCTCAGATGTTTTTACAATCCCTTGAAATTCTTAAAAATGATTCGAATTTTCTTGAAATCCTTTAAAATTTCTTTGAATGGCTTAGAATTTCTTGAAATTTTGTAAAATTTCCTCAGATCGTTTGAAATTCTTTCAAATTTTTTTTTTATGTTTTGAAATCTATTAAGACACATTGACATATTTTTATAATCATTTAAAATGACTCGAACTACTTAAAAATATTTTTTAATGCCTTAGAAGCTCTGAAAAATGCTAAAAAATTTCTTAAAATTCATTAAAGTTTCTTTGAAATACCTTCAAGTTCTTGAAATGTGTTCAGAATAACTTTAAATCTTTTGCAAACCTCAGAATTCTTTTAAATCGATTAAAATCACTTAAAATCAGTTAAGCCACTTAAAATCTATTAAGATCTCTTTCAAATACTTCAAAATTCTTGAAAGTCACTTTATATCTCTTAGAATACCTTCACAACAACTAACACACAATGGGTTGAAATTTTTTCTTCCATCGTTCTCAATAGATTCCAGTAAATTATTTTTAGATGGAATGGGTTGATATATTTGCTGTTATTTTCAAAAATGTTAAGAAAAATTAATTTTGTTGGAAAATAGAAAAGAGACAAAAATACAGGTAAAGGTGGAAATTCAAGACGTCTTAGCATACCATGTACTTTTAATGCGGGAAAAAATAGGTTACGGACGGGAGAAATAGGTTTAGGTTCTAAGCCCATGCCAAAATTTATATATATACATTACTCAGGTTTTATGTCATAAATGAAAATGTATTTACTTCCTAGTCTTAAAATGTAGACGCAATGAAAATCTCCACTGGAATCGTCTGCCCACAGTTTATATTTTTTGTTTTTGTCGAAATCTTGTTCGTTTTCAGGATTGAAACAATCAATCCTACAAATATCGATGATTTCCGTTAAACTGTCTTTCTTAAAAAGAACTATCGCGTGCGTAACATTTATTATCTTTTTTGCTTTAGAAGCATTTCCATTGGACTCTAAGTGTGAAGAGGCCATTTCGAAGATCAAAAAATAAATAATTAGCAATTCTTTACACTATTTTTACGAATAAACCGGTACACTGATCCGCGATCAATATGGCGTCTCCAACACGTGCAGTGGCAAGACTTATTGTACCGGTAAGGAGCAGAACCGAATCGAGGCAAAATGCCAAAATTTGAAAAGCACGAAAGTAGGCGAGTTTGGCGGATTACCGACGACTATCCATAGCGAATGCTGCCAGGCTACTGTTGACATAAGCTGACATCGCTGACAATTTATTTAAACTATTCAAAATATTTTTGAAATGCGAAAGTGATAGTGATAACTGCAGAAACGTCTGATGAAGAAGACAAAGTAAGTGCAACCTTCAATTCTGATGAATATCTCAACTTTCGTGAAATCGATATTTGTAGGTTAAAACCTTCGTAGATAAAATATTGTGTTAAGATCGTAAAACTTTGCTTCTGATGAATAAACAATTTATTTTAACAATTTTTAAGGTGTCAAAGTGAGAGTGGTAACCTTGAAAATGTCTGATGAAGAAGACTATGCAAGTGTAACCTTGAATTTTCATCAATATCGTAATTTTCGTGCAGTCTACATTTGTAGGTTAGAATTATTGTAGCGTCACTTCGTGTTTTATATACATCAACGAAAAAAAGTTTAATAGGTGTAGATTCCTTTAGGAGAAACTTAGAAGGTTTTAAAAGTTTAGAAATGTGGAAAGTTTTAGAGATTTAGAGACTTAGGAAATTTTTACAATACTTCAAAAAATGTATAGATTTATGAAGTTGGATAAATTCTATAATATTTATTGAAGAACATTTATTTTAAATTCTCTTATTTTGCAACGTTTTTTAGATAAAATTTAGAAACTTTGAGTAATTTCGAAACTTAAGTAAATTTGCACAATATTTTCTGAAGAAAAATTTATAATTATTGAAAAATTTCTAAGTTTTTTCCAATTTTTACAATATTTTGTAAATGGAAACAATTTGTTTTAATATTCTACATTTTTTGAAAAAACTTTAGAAACATTGACATTTTTATAATATGTTCTAAATAAAAAACTTAGAATTTTAAAAATCTGTCTATGTTTTTTTAGGAGAAATGTAGAAACGTAGGAAATTTTACCAATATTTTCTAAATAATAAATTTATAATTTTCTATGTTTTTGGAAGAAATGTGGACATTTTTAGAACATTAGAGACTTAGGAAATTTGTACAATATTTTCTGACTAAAAGCTTGGAATTGTTTTAAATTTTCTAAATTTTTTTAAAGAAAATAATTTTTTTTAGTAATTTAAAAACCTTTGATATTTGTAGATAATTTGTTGACTAAAAAATTATAATTTTTTAACAATCTCTAAGTGTCTTTAGAGGGAATTTAGGAACTGTTGGAAGTTTAGAAATTTAGAAGCCTACGTAATTGTTACAATATTTTCTGAGTTTGTTATTTAGTTAAATATTAAACCTAGTCGGACTCGCGTGTCTTTTTTTATTAAATGAAACATTTACATGTTTAAAAAAAAAACTTTCTAATTTAAAACAAAAATCAGAAAATCTTAGAAATTTATAACGTTAGAAACTCAGTTTTTGAAAAGAAAATTAGAAACTTGAAAAATTTATCCATTTACATTAACTTTTTAGGATTAGAATCGTAACCCGACGTACGTCTCGGAGCTATTCACCGATTTCCATCATAATTTAAATTTAGAAATATGTCTTAGAAAAATTTGTAATCATAAACAATAAAGATCACAGCCTGATTTTACATTTCGCATGTGTCTGACAACAATTTCAGGTTTACATGTCACTCATGTCAGCGTCACTTACAATTTACATTACACCAAGACGTTGCGTAAACTTTGCTCCTGACGAATAAACCCTTATAAAAATGACCCATTAATAGTTTCTAGGAAACGCGTCTAGAAATAATTGATTGGTCAATTTGGGTCCAATCGTTTATTATTAAAACGGTAGTTAACTTATGAGTTGAAAAATGAATAGGAAATGTAAATATTACTAGAATAGTTCAAATTTATTCCAGAGAAATTTCCAATGAAATGTAAAAAAGATAGAAAATGTACAGTGAGTATTTATTGGGAAATAGTACATTCTGCAGAATAAAAAAATGAAAATTGTAAGGCCCTTCTTTATTGATTAAAGTTTTGAGTTTCAAGTTGAAAATTCTAAATCTTTACAATATTTTCATATATGTCGACAATTTTGCATTGTTAACATTGACAATGTATATTTTATTTATGCAACTTGATCTATATACATATCTTAACCATGCTTCTGTGTTCTCAGTTTGTAACCATTAAAAGTAATTGTGACAACTGATTAGATGCATAAATTCAAAAAAAGGATTTCTTTTTAGGACACCTGTTCTCCTTTGAGACCCAAGAAGCTGGTAAGGAAAATCTACTTTCCTGGAAATATATTTTATTTTGTGAAACTGTTTTCGCAATGCTGAATTCTCGCGTTTCAGACTAAGAGTTCTTCCTCTAAGGAAATTCAGACCACCAGTAATATGGTTACTACTGACAACATATCTGAAGACACTGCAGAAAAGGGAGGAATAGATGTTTGCCAGGCAAGAATTAATTTGTCTGAATCCAAAACAGATTTACCTCAGGAAAAAATAGATGTCTTAAAGCAAGATGATATAATGGAAGAAATTAATTTCTCAGAGGAAGAAATGGGTTCACCAAATATTGATGAATATGAGGTAAGTTACTTTCATTAGTTATTTTTTTCAATCCAGATTATTAGCGAACTATGCAAAAGAATGATTTAATATTGTCATCGCATAAACTAATTCAATATTAGATTTATAATAACATATTGTACTTTATGTATTAATTATCTATGAATGATATTCTTGGTTTGAAAAGTATACTAAATATATGAAAATTTTAAAGTTTTTTCGGGTTTCAATCGTGTGCAGAAAACTATAATATTGCCGACGTTACGATACTAAATATCTGTTTCTTGAAATTGTGATACGCAGACTACCGCGGAATTAATTCAGAAGGTTCATGTGTTCGTCAATGAATTGGCCGAAGAAGTAGATGCTGAAGATCATACTAAACAACACAATGAGGTAACATTAGCAATAAATTGATAATATATAATAATACGCTGTCAAGTACATAGTTTGGGCTTCAACAGTATGGATTCATTTGCTTGAGCTTGAATAATATTAAGGGTGACAGTCATTAACTATTCCACGCTTTCCTCTTTTCCCCCTATTTTTTCAATATCCCCTAGTAGATAAGCTGCACTTTGGAGAATTTGGAGTGGGGGGTGTCCGCCATTGCTGGTACCCTGGAGAATTTGGAGTGGGGGGGGGGATCCGAAGGTGCACTTTGGAGAATTTGGAGTGGGGGGTGTCCACCATTGTTGGTACCCTGGAAAATTTGGAGTGGGTGTGAGACTTGGAAAATGAGTAGAGCATCTTATGCCTAACCTAACTTTTTGAAACTAAGAAATGTTCATAATAAAAATTAATTATTTCTAAAAATCGCAAGTGAAAAATATTTCGTACAAATAATGTAAGACAATAAATTTCTTTATTGTTGGACTTGAAAATATGAAGTAGCTTAAGTCTAACTTAACCTCTTGAACGTAATTTTTTGGAGTAACTGAGGCTAAAGGACAGGTCAATTAATTAAAACATATTTTTCATGGTTACATGTTTTTTTTATTTACTCTTGTTCGCAAAAAAAATTACATCTATGTTCTTAATTCTAAGGATATAAATATAGGTACCTGAGAAACGTAGTAAAAAAATTACATCTAAATTCTTAATTCTATCCTATAAGATGATTCATTACAAATACGAGAGGGGTCACAATTAAGAGAAGAGCTAAACTCGACAATTTCCAACTAACTATTCCACATGAGAGAAGAAAACAAAACTTATTACCTATACAATACATATATATTATTTATAAAAGGCAAAAAGTAGCGAGTTTCGATGAACATGATTGCACACATGAATCTAAACGATTTTTCTTCTGTAGTGAGCAAACACATCTGCCGCCATGTTTAGAGCCTGGAGCTCTAACCCGTTTCAGTTTATACTTCTCTAAAAGTCTTTTGTGAAAGTTTAACACAATGCGATCGTTATCTAATAGATTCTCTGTAAAAATATCAGTAAAATGGCGCAAAGTACCACCATTTCACATACATTCGAAGAGGTGCTCTGTAGTTGTTTGGTGTTCCATCTGTAGAGGCTGGAGTTTCTACGTAGACGATGAAGATGTTGAGGAATAAGAGGCAGTATCCCGTAACTGTCAAAGTAGGTTCCTCTACCGGTTCCGTCGATATGGATTCCGACCCAGTAGGAACCAGGCTGAGTGTGGCCATCAGTGTTAACGACTATTGCAGCCGGTCTTGTCCAGGTTTTGGGAATTTGATCTTCTGGGTATACACCAATTGTGGGCACTTGCAAAAACTTGAAGAACCTGCATCATCTCCAGACTGAACATGTTTAATGCCTACAATTTCGTAAGGACAAGGCTTAGAATCGGTTGTTTGATTTGAAGATTCAGTCTTGATCTCAGCACCGTCTGGAAAAGAATTTCTGGATATTATTGTTTTTCCGTACGCTGACCTTCTCTTTGATAGTTTACAGAGAATTTCTTCTTGTCGTTGTCTTCGAAGCCAGTGACGAAGTTTCATGGCATTGTTGAGAGCACATCTAAACATTTCCTCCTTTCTAACTCCATGATGAAAACAGAAATCTTTCCTGTCGTCGAGTTTTTTGAAACTTGGACAGTTTACTTCTCCCAAATTGATGATTTGTCTGCTAGTGATTTTTTGCAAAAGCGAGGCTTTTTCTCGACCACGTGTATAAATCTGTGATGCAGTTTTGGTAGCCTCTCGAAGGTTTGAATATAAAAACTTGAATGGGATATCTCCATCGAACCATTCAATTCCATGATAGAAACAGGTTAGCCAGTTGTTTTGTGATTTTGGACTTGCAGGAATTTCCGAGAAGAGATATGGCGCCCCAACAATCCAATGGGCTATGTATTTATGATCGACAGCAACGACAGCCACTTCTTTTGGTATAAAATGATCATCTATATCTCAAAAACCTTGTATGTCGATTATATAGTCCATTTTTCAGTCAACGGTAAAGGTGAGGATGAAAAGATCTTTACGAGAGACTGCAGGCAACTGAGCAGAGCGTCTTATATACCCTGGTACATATTCGTCGCTTTTCCCCCCTCCATTTGCAACTGATGGTGAAAACCGGTTCTGTTAAACAGGTTTATGCAGGTCTGTGCAGGTTTTAACCGCTATAATCTACTATAACCTGTCTGGACGCGTCAATTTCCAAGACATTGTCATATTCAGCGTAGATTATACAGTTAATTGTTTGCTGTAGTGCTTCTTATACACGAAGTTCAATTCGAAGGCTGCCATGTTTAACGAGATTCCAGGGTGATTGGCAATTTGCAGAAAGATCAGGCGTTAGATCAAATGCAAAGAGACAGTATCCGTTTGCGTAATCAAAACGATCAATATTATTTCCCTCGTGCAGAAAATGAATTCCCGTTCCGCAGAACAGAGTATGAAAAGCATCAATGCATAGCTCTCCTTTCGAGAAATCTGGTTGCAAAGGCTTTGACGGGATCTGCATACCATCCACGTAGAGAGAAAAATGATTGATATTCAAGTGCTTGAAATTGTAGGGGTTTTTACCACGATGACCGTTGAATGAGTCATTTTCGACAAATCCAATAATGACCCATTTAGGTAGTTGACCAAGTATAACATTATCGAGAGTTTCACTTTGAACACCAGAATGAATTGTGAGTGTTTTAACCTCTACTCTGGTGAGTGGATACTTGGCCGTACCTTGAGAAAGAGCTTTTGTATGTGCAAGCAGAATCCCAGGGCTGATTTTAGCACGTCGTATAAGGAGAGATGCTTCTTCAATATAGAGATAAGCCTGATTAGTAGGATCCATAAGGCAAAAAGCATCCTTGGAACGCACCAGTCGAACTCTAAGTTCAACACCATTCAAGAGAAATTTATCTTGATTGAAAACATCACTGTGTAAGTGACCAATCAGATCAATTTTTCTTCTTTCACCCAATATATGTCGTCTATCTACGAGGCCCTGGTTTTGCGTTGTGACGTCATCCATTTTACCAGCTGTATCATCAAGCCATAATGCTGATGTAAGATGACTTTTTTTCGCTGCTGGTCCATAGTTGAGTAGAGATTCAATATACGCTCTGTATGCATATGCAGTATTTGGCGATGATACAGGATTTTGATTAAAGTATACATCCACCTGGTTGAACATTTGATGCAGTGACTTGTTCATAGGGCCAACGGATTACACATTAGAAATGTTTTCTGCAGTTTTTTTAGGAGTGTTTAGTTTGACTCTTACACTTAGAAGTGTATGTGCAAGATCAATGTACTCATCCCCCTGACCTGGAACAACAAACTCGATGGGTGAGTCATCTGTGAGAGATGAAACTAGTTTGTAGTGTACCCATTGAGAGCCCTCTATGGATGTTTGTGTTGGCGGTAGGGAAAAGAGATCCAATTCCGATTTCAAGCACTGACACGAGTGGGAATGCAAAAATGACATTTTTTGCTTGTTTCCAAAAATGTCAATTATCGATTTTTTTGTACTTTTTGATCCTGTTTTTCTCTTAGATTTTTTACTTGTCTGTCTCTTGACAGCTATTTTTTTCTTTCGCTTCTTCCTCTTCTTCTTGATCTTCCCACTCCTTTTATTTCTTCCACGAGGTTTTCCTGTGATGTTCAACACGCTGCGAACGCCGAACGACTGAAGATTATTCTTCTTACCAGTCAATTTATATCCCGATCCGTTCATCAAACTTTCCACCCTTTCCATGGCTCGTCTCTTTAATTCTTTTCCAGTCTCTTTGAGTCGGGTTTTCGCGGCCTGTTTAAATGGTATATTGCGTTTCACATCATCGATAACATTCATTCCATGACGCAGTGCTTCTTTTCCAACCACTCTTGGTCCACGTGTGAGAAAGGGTAAAACTCGTCGAAACAGCCCTCCGAGAAAACTACCTATACCATTCCCTCTCTGATAATGAGAACCAATATAAATTTTGAAAATTCCTCCACCTCCAACTTGAATTGTATAGCAATCTGTGTAATGACTTATGTTTACGCAATCCTTTTGAAATGAAGTGTCACGGTTGAAGTGCCAAGCTCAAATGGTACCGCAAGTCCCAGGTGATCCCTTATATCTATTTATATTGTCCGGAATGAGGTATGAAGAATAGGTATGTAATGAGGTGGTCAAATGTTTGTCACGTGGGTGGATCCAAAAATATAATTTTTCATATCCACTGGCACGACTCGTAGTAGTGGTGTTTTTACATTTCCAGTTATTCGCGGTTCGTACAGATCGCAATAGACGAAAAGTTTATTTGGGAGACCATTTGATAAACTTGGTGGATGGTGTGCCGTATAAAAATCCTTGAACTTGAGATATCTTCTCACTGATTAAAAGAAAGTGACGACCCGTAATTTTACAATCCTCTTTACATATTTTCTCCAGTGTTATACAATGATTGTTTCTTCTTTCATCTCTAACAACCACATGTTCATTTATTACAGGAGTGTTATTTACAGAATAAATAAAGTCATCCAGCTGTGAATAAACTCCAGGTGGAAAGAAAGATGTAATTACGCGTTTCCAGTTTTCGTTAAACAGTTACAGCTTGAAACCTTCATCAGTTGAGATGACAGTATTGTCGCCTTGTTTATCTGCATTTCCGCATAAGGCTAAATCTACACTGCCAGTCTCATTTAACCGAACGCTTTCAATTGTTGATTTCTCAATGAGCCCTATTTTCTCTAAAATTGATATTGGTTCAATTGAGATGCGATTTTCCATGCTTGATTCACCTTTCACATGGAGAAATGATCGTGGAAACTGAATCTCTGCGAGTCCCACCACCCAGCGAATATGCAGTCGAATTTCATGTGGAAGTTGTGTGATAAAGTGAGTGATTGTATTCTGTGGAAAGTACTTCATACCACTATCACTTGGTAAAATGAGATAAAACTGATCTTCGTCATTCATTGTAGAGTTTTCAGCTCTGTAGCTGGTATCCACGAGTTGAATTTGTCAGGGTATCCAACCCACTTTACAAGGAGCTGTTTCTTAGCTCCGTGACACTTTGATTCAATCACCTTTTCAACAATAAATTCGTCGTTTTCTACGTCCTTATTTTTAACATCAGCCAATTCTGGTTCGTAGAAAATTACATCAAAATCCTCTTCAGCTAAATCTCTCAATTCGTACAAGATGGATGCGCGCGTTCGTAAGGTGACAACCTTTTTAATAACAAACAGTCCCTCTGTCCAGCCAGCTTCATATCCTTTTTCAAAGATGTCTCTAGCACGACTGATGCGTACCACATCACCCACACTGTATTTAGGTACTTTTTTACGGCCAACTTCTCTCACAAATCGTCGTTGTATATTTGCACAAGCTACAGCAGCATTATGTAGATTGACTGTAGATGGCGCCATACGTATGCTTGAATTACGAGCATTGTTGTATGCATAAACTATTGGCTGGAAAATGTCAATGTATCGATGAGTATTGCGGTGAGTAAAGTAACGCCACATGCGTTCCTTGAGAGTACGGTTGAAACGTTCAACAATGGCGGCCTTAATACTTGGATCACGTGTAATACGAAATTGTATTTCACCATCTAACAAGAATCTTTGAACAACTTTACCGATAAATTCCTTTCCTTTATCACTCTGTAGATAAACTCGTGTTCTATCGCCAGTTCTATCAAGAATTCGTTCAAATGCTTCTTTAACCTCGGATGCAGTTTTATTTTGCAGTGGCTTAACCCAGGCAAACTTGCTCAAAACATCAATGACAACCAACAGATAAGAAAAATCATCATTGTAGCTATTCAAAGATCTCAAGTCTGCTAGGTCAATTTCTCAAACATCATCAATATTACAAACACTATAATGTTGTCTAACAAATTCACGTCCGATGGGCCGACGGAGATTGTATGCATCTTGACTCTTTAACCAGTCAATTACTTGCTTACGTGGAATTTTTTTTCCCTGCAGACCTGGCAATCTTTTCTTCGCCAGAGTATGAAGCCCCATGTGAAGGCTTATAATACATATCTTCCAATTGCTACATATTTTAAAGATTAAAGCCCATCCAGGTACGTGGTTTCGTATTCTTTTTAATAGTATCATCATCATCTGCAGCTTCTGAGTCGTTTGTACTTTCCCAGTTCTCGCTATCGGTCAAGAGAGACTGATATTCTAACGTTTTGTCTGCAGCCTCATCATGTTTTATGGATTTTTTCGGTGTAGAACTTTTACGCGAGTTGTTTAATAATCTTGTTACAGATGTATGTGATTTTGATCTCCAGTACTCACGATTATCCAAAATTTCTTTAGGTGTTTTAATTCCTTGAAGAAGCTTTGCAAACTGACGTCTTCCTGGTACAACTGCTTTCCTATACCTAATAGCATCGTTCACTAAATCTGAAATATTTGATTTCCCAACACGTGCTCCGTCGATAAATACAACGCCTGTTTATCCCATTTTATTATATTTTTAATCTCTGGTGCTCCTAATCTTTCAAGCAAAAATTCACTGTTTTCCCTATAAGTTTTTGGTACAGAGGCAATTATATCTAGGATGGGTAGTGTTAAATCATCTTCATCTTGATCCTGACTCGTCATTTCATCTTTCTCATTGTTGAGCTTGTCCTCAACAGCGTCTTTTATCTCCTTCTTCTTTCAAATTAAATTTTTTGCTTCATCGGTAAAGAACAAAAACCTTTGGAGAACTTGCTGATACAATTTCCACTTTTCATGATCATCAGTGTATAATGGGGAGTATAAAATTCGACTTATTTCAGCATTGAGTCTAGAAATTGCATTTCCGGGCGTTTTTGATGTAAAAAAATCGGTGAATAATTGTTGTTGTTGTTGAGGATACGACTGGAGATTAATTTGATCGACATTCGAACAAGTACCATCTTCCTAGCATGTTCCATTTTAACAATATATGACAAACAATTACGAAGATGAAAACATGTTGGAAAAGAGTGTAACAAGGATTGTTGCTAGTAAAAGGGGTAAAAATCCCTCTACTTTTTGCACAATAAAACGTTTTTTAGTGTTCCATCTGCCACGCGGTGTCACTAGTTTTCTTAATGCATATCTGTGTTTTTTCAGTTTTCGCTTCCCAGATTGTTTTAGAGAAACGTTTCCACGTAAAATATTCAATGCACATTCACAAATACTTTTAGCGAGTTGCGGGTTAGCTTTTTCCAAAACAGCACGTCATTGTTCTGTATACAAATGATAGAGAGCTTGTAATGTTTTAACATTCTTCTTTCCGATGGATTTTCGTGCACACGTCATCATGACAAACGTACAACTGGTACTAGATCGCTTGATGAACCTGCTTTTATACCTCTCGATGGTACGTAAACGTATTGATACGGATCTGAAGGGAATATACAAGTTCCAAATCTACAATTGTCAGGGGTAGATTGTTTTAAATCTAGAAGGAGGTAACCGTGTGGGCTAGAAGTTGCGTCATAATAAGCTTCATATAGAAAAAGTTTATTTTCAGGGTATACCTGTCTAGCGAGGTGTTGAATTTGCGCTCGATCCCTCGAGTTTTTAAATACTATAATATAATTTGCGTTTAAAGAAATATCTCGCTGACCATGTCCCTCATGAAAAATGTTTTGTGACATAAAGATTACACTAAAATTTTTGTGATGACTTCCCTTGGTAAAAAGATCGACGACTGTGTTATTCGAGGATTCACGCATAAGATCGTCTATAATTATCAGTTTGGCTCGAGGATCACTGGCATAGTCTGATGCTTGTGGTAAACCTTCGCGAAATTCAACTCCCTCCCCGTACTCTTTATAGGATGGTTGCCATTCTGAATAATATAAAATTATGCGACAAAATACAACATCACTCATGAAATGAATATTTTGAAGAAATTTTTTCACAAAAATTGTTTTACCGCAACCCGTTGGACCAGAAATTATATATGTAAACGGATGTTTCCACCTTGGATCCATGTTGTGGAATAAAGAAATCATACAGTGTTATCTCCTTTTATCTGATTTTTCTTCTCACCTTAAATTCAATCGTGAAGTATGATGGCAAAATGAAATCAAAATTCAAGTCAATGAGCTTATATTTCTCCGCGCGCACGGCAACCAGATGAATAAGCTTATGGGTCTGGTTGCAGCGGCCACGCCAATGACCTTATAACCCTGGTCGCCGCGATGAGGTGGCGCTGCTATTAGCTTATTTTCAGCGCCGCGGCCCGCGCCCGCCAGCCAGCCCGCGCTTCCGGGGAGAGTCTTTTTGAATAAAATTTAAAAGACATGCTTTCCTTCAGTTTGGTCGCAGATGTTGATTTTAGACATACTTCACTCATAATAATAATACTGATTCACAAGTTTTAAATGTTAAGAAAAAAAAGAGAATTGAAAAAGGTGGATATTTTAAAAAAATCATGAAAACAATTTAAAAAGAAACAATGGTATTTATTTCATGTACAAAAAATTAAGGATATTTTTTAAAAGCTAGTAAAATATGTGAGGTGGCCTTTCATCACTGGGAAAGGCCATTTGCCACAAAAATTGTATTGGCCGAGCTTCTGGTGATTCGGCCGGTGGTGGTCTTGCCCACAGGGCTTGTGCAATCGGTATTGCAGCAGGTCATGGTGGGATTCATCGCTCTGGTACGTAAGGTCGTACGGATGCGATAGGCCGATTAACAGCCTGAAACACGGGTTGACCATATACATCCAAAATTTCTGAAATATAAAAAACTGTTAATTATACAATTTTATGGTTAAAGAGCAGATTATTCAAATATACATACATGTTTCGCCAGCTGAACCCATGCTGACCATCTCCTCAATACACATGTAGGTGGAGAGAGAGAGAGAGATCTTATACATAATTTTATAAATAATTATCTACAGAAAAACAAAAGAAACTACCAAGACCAAGCTACTATGAATCTATTCTGTTTTTTCCTCTTCGACATAACCGTAAGGTAAAGAATCGTAATTCTCGGAAAATCTGCGTTTACAATTTACCGGTTTATAGGATTTTTTCTCTGTTCTAGTTACGACATCATGAAATTTCGTTCGGCGAATCGCTCTGAATGAAATTGAAATAGGAGGAGCATTGCTGACTACCATTTCGCGGATGATTTCAAAATTGAAAACCTTAGAATTTGTATAATTCAAAGTTATACCCTTAATTTTGCAAACCTGATGAGATTTTCCATCTGGAGAGGTTACGTTGAAGGCATAAAATTTAGGACCACCAGGTAGAAAAGTGTCAATATAACTTCCTTTACCATACACCTCCAACTCATCCGTCATTTGTCCCAGTAATCGACCCATGGGTGGATTGTACTCTGGTACGTGTTCACGACATATATAAATGCATGAATCTGTATCATAGCACTAAACGCGGCGATCCAACTGATACAGGTTGTCAAAGAGCTTTAGTCCAGCTTGAGCAGTAGTATAAGCTGCTATGACTAAATTTGTGTAGGGTGATGCTACACTTGCCTCGTCTTTATAGGACCAAGTGGCGTAAAGAACATCATCATTGACCGGTATAATATCATGAAGTTCCAACTAGGGATTACTTAATATCTCCATCAACCTTTTACGCTCTTCAACAACTTCTGTTTGTGGTAAATTCTCTCTTTGACTAAATTTACCCCAAAAAGAGTTGAGACAGAGTTTCGCAACTGAGCGTAAACCTGGATGTTTTGCAATCATTTCGCGGTCTAGCTCTATACCCTGAATTTCGTCATGCTCGTGAAGATAAGCTTTCTTTGACGCCTCGTCAACGCACTCGCTCGGCCACCCGCTAGCCTCCTGTTTGATTTTCAAAAACGTGTTTATATAAGCCGCGAATAATCTACCTTCTCGCGTTTTTGCATCATATTGAGTATCTTTATATTCCCATATCTCGGAAATATGTGTTACTCTATAATTGAGTTCGATGGCTTTATTTAACTCATCCGAAACCCATGTTCCTTCCAACTCACGCTCTGCATCATCATGAGTGTAATCTGCTTGACTCATAGACTCGCAATATGTGTGGCAAAGCGGGAACATGAGTTTACCATGCATTCGCACAGCTAACACTGGATGGTATAAACTGCGAGGCGGGATTACACGACATTTAATCATACCATCAATTTGTTCCAAATTCGTGTAATTTGGACCAGTTAGACCTTTACACTCCTCATCGCCTACATAAATTTTCGGGTGCCCTACAGGAAATTGACCCATTTTCGAAATAAATGGATATAAAGAGCAAACGTCAATATATTGTATTTTTTCGTTTCTTTTTGCTTTATAATAGCACACGGTATTCCCTGTGCGACCTCCGGAAAATGCGTCACGAGGGTTTAACGCATCCTGATGCAACAAGGGGTGGTTTTTCAAATATTCATGCATCTGTGGTGTATTTTTCTTTAGTTTGTCATACTGACACTCCCAAATTTCAGTTATTCCGTAACCATCTTTACGTATTTTTTCACTCGTGGCGCAAGTGTTTTCATATCGTGACTCAAGAGTGTCCCAAGACGTTAATTTTTTATCACGGTTAATTTTCTGACATTGCAAAAACTCATGCCAAAAGCAGCCATGGAACTGTAAAACATTATGCTTTTCATCACCATCTACATAATACCTGTCAACTAGAACTCCCTCTGGTAGTCGGAATTCACGACACCTTGCTGCGTGTTTAACTTCTACACCGGTTTCTTTTTCTACCCATAATAACCATTCAATGGCTTTTACAGACTGGTTATTTACTCGTCTATAACCGCCATTGGGTATAATACCTATGGTTTCAGGGCGAAGGAAATTTTTTCGGTAGACTGTTGAACACGTAGAAAACATAATTGTCCTTACAGGAATCGTACCACTCGTAAAATTCTTTACGAGCCTCGATTGTCATGGCATCGAGGGAGTAGTCCTCAGCTGGAGGCAAAGGACCTATATATGAGTCATTTTCTACTCTATTAAAAAAATGTGGAAATGTACCCTTCTTTGAGCCCTCACCAAAGAGTCCAAATGCCTTGTGGAGAGCACTTAGTGGCATAGGCATATAGTTTAAGCTATCTACGAATTTACAATCCCCGACCTGCATGAGCATAATTTTGGTGCCATTCGTTATCACCTTTGGACGGATTCTAGTACCCTTTACTTCCCGCACTCATGATTTTGAGATTTATAAAAATGTACTACCTTCAAACACTTTTTGCAAATCTGTAAAGCAGAACATACACTTGCTCCACCGGAAAAGGAACCTTTTTCGCTATGTTTTCGTAAACACTTATTATTAAGGAAAAATCGATTACATGAATCACATTTTATTTCCGGTGTATTAGTATATGTAAGGTTTTCCTCAGATTTGCAAAGTGGTATTGAAAGGCATGAGCTGCATTTACTTGCACAATTATGAGTTGCTGGATTTGCGTAGCTTTTTTTACATTGTATGCAAAACTCCCGGCTACCAGTGGCTGCTTTCAAGCATAAAATCGGTTCAAAGTGATTTTTATCAGGATAATACATTATATTGACACTATATCGCACCGTGTGTCCCGATTCTAAAATTATTTTAGTACCGTCATATATTCTATATTAAATTCAAGAATAACTAGCGCGATTCATTCATGTAGCAGGTAATTTTGTATAAGATTTGCCTCAAACAGTCCGCAACCGGATTCAGGGATCGTCACACCTGCATTCCGCACTAGCTCTGTAGCTAGTTCTCGCTGTAATTTCCCCTTTGACTGTCTTACGCTTACCCATTCCACATGCAGCTCCCCGTTGCTCTCGAAACTTAATACACGTGCTGGACGAAAGGATGAATCACCAGCACCTTTTGTAAAAAAATCCGAATTAAATTTTATGCCTGCATAATCTTCAGGGTTATCAACAAAACTCATCAAATATTTAAAATTAGCGATAAAGGCTTTTTTTAAAAATTCGATAACATTTTCAGATTCTAAAGGCTCTACTATTAAACTTTTTGAAATACTGCGACCTATCCCATTTAGCGATAAAAAACTCTCTTTCCTACCTTCATGTGCACCACCATCGAATTGGATATGGTGCTGCTGGATATACTGCTGCTCGAGCTACTGCTGCTGTTGCAGCTCTTGTTCAAGTAGTTGCTGCTGCAGCATCTGCTGGTGCAGCCGCATCTGAAAGTGATACATCGCCTCCATGGCAGCATTCCTCTCGTCCATGTCCCCCTCCAGCTCCTCCTCCTCCTCACCCTCTAAACCCTCTACGTCAACCTCCTCCTCTTCACCCAAATCCTCCACGTCAATCTCTTCCCCTTCATTGTCCTCGACATCCACCTCTTCCTCCGTCTCAGCATCCATTTCATTCTCTGCAAAAATAAAGTTAATTTAATATTCACAGTTGACGAAAATCGTTCTAAAAAATAATGGATAAATAATAAGATTAATTGCCTTCATCAGTATCCTCTGGTTCAATTTTTATCTTGATCCCATTAGGAACACCTTCTTCTTGATATAGATTTTGGGTCGCATCAGGGACTGCGAAGAAGAAATAAATCCATTAGTATTGGGATGATTGTATTAAAATTTACTGAGTAAATTATCTATCTTGTTTTACTTCATACACCAATAAATTTTCACAAATACACAAAAATTTTCGAAAATTATTATTCATTTCAATTGTAAAACATTATTGGTATAATAAAAAAATGTCGGTAAAGTAGGAATCGTTAAAGTATCACATGCCCTTAGCCATAATCGAAATTAAAGTTTAAAAATCCATTCTAATATTTCAAAAACTTTTTTCACAAACATTGCACTTCAATTTTACTTTGAATATTAATAATAAAAAATAATTAATGATATTGAAAATTGGTGAAAAATATTAAATTAAATTTTTGAAAGATTTCATATTATTATTTAATCATTATTTATCATTCTTCAATATTTACCATCATTACTTTATTTTTGTTTATTTTTATTCATTTGACAAAACGTTCAACAGCATGTGACACTTCTCCGATTCCTACTTTACCGACATATATTTTAAA
>CAKNXH010057284.1:8914-26444 GCA_932178445.1 Andricus quercusramuli
CCCCTGGCTCTATTGTGTGGTGTCCAAAGCTACGCCCTCTGTCTCTACGAGATACGGCCCCTGGCTCTATTGTGCGGTGTTCAAAGCTACGCCCTCTGTCTCTAGGAGATACAGCCAATGGCTCTATTGTGTGGTGTCCAAAGCTACGCCTTCTGTCTCTAGGAGATACGGCCAATGGCTCTATTGTGTGGTGTCCAAAGCTACGCCCTCTGTCTTCAGGAGATACGGCCCCTGGCTCTAGTGAACCGTGTCTGAAGCTACGCCCTCTGTCTTCTCTCTAGCGCAACGCTTTAGGAGATATGGCCCCTGGCTTAGTACGGCGTCTCCCACTTCTCCTTCTCCCTTTGGTTTTACAGATACAAGCCGACTCAGGACACAGCGCGTACTATCCATCGTGCTGCGCCAAGCGGCCCGGAGGATCCTCGACCGGTCCCTTGAGGAATGGACTGATGGCCCGGCGCTGAGCAGCCCCGAGGTGTTGGACGAGTACTGGAGGGACTTCTCAAGTACCCACGTGGAGCTGATTTATTACCCAGAGACACAGGACAGCGATTACCTCATCAAACCCGGCCAAGGGTCGACTGTACGATGTGCAGGCTCGCCGCGTGACCAGTCCTGCCCCCATCGGAGCTTCAGCCTCCAGCGCCAGGGGTTCAGCCAGATTGCCAAGGATTGAGTCGCCTCAGTTCAGTGGACGACTACAGGACTGGGAGTCCTACCGAGACCTCTTTCGCGCACTTGTGCACGATGAGCCGACTTCGAACGACGTTGAGAAGTCATTCTTCCTCAAGTCGTGCGTCAAGGGGGAAGCGCAGAAAGGGCTGAACTACATCGCGATCACCGGACCGAAATACGCAACAGCTTGGGCCGCTCTGGAGTCTCGTTACGATCAGCGACGGGTCCTAGTACACGACCATCTCAAGGCTATCTTCAACATGAAAGCTCTGAAGAAAGGGTCAGCGGCTGGAACCCAGCGGCTCCTAGACGAGCTGGAACGGCATCGCAGTCAACTCGCATCCCTCGACCGTCCAGTCGCTCAATGGGACGATTGGTTCGTCACAGCAGCGAGCCTCAACATCTACTCCAAAACAAGACGCGGTTGGGAGGAGGAGATTAGCCGAGTCGAGAGGACCACAGCATCGGTCGCGAGGGGCTTCCCGACGTACGACCACCTCACCACCTACCTCCAACAGCGCTGTCTGATGTTGCAGTCAACCACCACAGGCCGCGCCTCCACAGTCCCGGATCTCACTCGAGGCCAGGCCAGATCCCGTGCCCTTAGGAGCTTCGTGTTGAAGGCCGCTGCAACCGGCTCTTGCCCCGCTTGCACAGGGACCTTGGCTTCTGCGAAGCGTTCAGAAAACTCGACACGTCAGAGCGCAAGAACCTGGTCATCAGCAACTAGTTCTGCTTCAATCGCCTGCGGGAAGATCACAGCACATGGAACTGCGCATCGTCGTCATCGTGCGGATCGTGTGGCGGGCAGCACCACACGTTAATCCACGAGGGAAAGCGCGCTAGAACAGGCCCTTCCGGCGCCATCCCTGCGAAGCGGCCCCGACACCACACGACAACAGCCGAAACCACGGCGCCCCTCACTGACGACTTCGTTGCCGCAATAGTCTGAATGCGGCGAAAACAGGCAGCCATCGGCATGACTAGCTGTCCCGCTCACGGCCCTTATCACCCGCTGCTGGAGAACGCGCTAAATCGCCTACTGCTCTGACGACAGGATGATGTTCCGACAGACCCGAGTCTGACCCCCGGACATCCCCCTACAGCGGATCCTGAGGAGCCCGAGACCCGAGATCGCCGCAACCAACTCGTCACACTACTCGAAGGCAGCGGCTTCAACCTTAAGAAGTGGGTGCCGAATAGCCCCGAACCGTACGAGGACATCGCCCCAGAGGACAGATTTCGACCGACATGGCTCCCATTCTCGCCCGACGGAGCGGTCAATGAACTAGGCGTCGCCTGGGATCCTGCGCAAGACTGCCAATTTGCCCCTTCACCCGCACACAGTAACCGCCAATTCACCAAAAGGATGATCCTCGACGAGTTCGCTCGCATCTCGACCCATTTGGGTGGCTCGCTCTGGTCACAGTGGTCGCCAAAATGCTGATCCAAGACCTGCGGCGAGCCAATCTCGACAGGAACACGCGCATGCCTGAGCCCTGGTCCCGCAAATGGCTCGCGTTCCAGGAGACGATGAAGGAAGTGGACAAGATGATGATCTTGTCTCACGCTGGATTCGACAGCACTAATCACGACGGATCGAGCTTCATGCCTTCGCGGATGCGAGTCTTCGGGCAACATCCGCAGCACTGTACTCCAGAACCAACGACCACTGCAACGACCAGGCAAAGGCCTAGCGCCCCATGTCGACGACGCCAGCCTCTTGCGAGTCGGCAGCGGGCTCGGCAACTCGACACTTCCTCCCGATGAGAAACACCCGATCATCCTGGACGAACGCAGCCACCGTGCTGGGCTCATCATCGACTGGTCTCACCTCCGAAGCCTAGACGCCGACTCTCGCGCGACGTACACACCCCCACGCAATCCGACGCACCTGGATAGTCGACGGAACAGCACAAGTCAGGAAGCGCGTTCGAGACTGCACGGTCTGCGCCTATACCAATGCTAGGCCCATGAAGCAAGCGACCAAGGGCTATGTCGCCTTTTCATTTGCCTGGCCAACGAGGCCGTACACGTGTACCTCGCGGGAGACCTCAAGACGCAAAGCTTCCTCGGGGCACTCGACCGCTTCACCGGCCAACGCAGATAACCCCAACAGATGTGGAGCGACAACGGCACAATGTTCCACGGAGTGAACACCGAACTTCGTCGCCTGCTGCGAGCCGCAGAGATAGATTGGGGCCTCGTCGAAGGAAGCCTTGAACAGCAGGGCATCACCTGGAACTTCATCCCTCCCTCGGCTCCCCACTTTGGCGGCCTTTCAGAAGCGGGCATCAAGTCTGCGAAATTTCATCTGCGACGAGTCGCCGGGCCCTGCAAGCTCACGTTTGAGGAGTTCTCCACGCTGCTAATCAACATCGAGAGGGTTCCAAACTGCAGACCCCTCACGCCATGTGGACCCGGTCAAACCTTGTGGTCAACGACATGGTCGTCATCATCGACCCTCCTCTTGTCAAGCCCAGCGGAACCTGGCCACTCGGGAGAATAACTGCCGTTCAACCCTGGCCGGACGGCCTAGTCCGTCTTGCCACGACACGTCCGGCAGATAGCTCTTTCATCCGACCCATCACCAAGCTGGCGAAACTGCCGGTGAGGGCTCAGGACCAGGACCATGGACCCCTCGACCGTTAGGAATGTTCCCTCTCTTCCGTGGGAGAGTCACGACGCTTTAGTACGCTTGTAGCCTTCTAACCGTAAACAGTAGAATAAAGACAAGTGACTAGTGAACTCCGCCTCAATTAATTCTGCCGAACCTCAACCCAACAGATAGTATTTGAAATAAGGAAGGAATAAACGATTTAACATATATGAGCAAATAACTTTGCCGCATAAGAAATAGGTGAAATTGACAGTGCGGGGATGCGACACGGTTTACGGTCAAGTGCCATGTCACGTGCAGTGTACATGTACAGTATACACGTCTCAGGGTGAAGCGTCCCGGCGTCCCTGATAGAAGAACAAGAAAAGGGCCTGAGGCCTGTCATCCCCAAACGGTGGAAAATCGAAATATCCTCAATCCAGGCTTTACCGTGGAGGTCAAGGAAAGCGAGTTACAACATGAAAGAATGACATCTTAAATTTTGACTGGCGCCATACTGGGGAACGGGTCAGAGAATTAAAAATCACAGTTCCTATTTTTAGTTACACTGTTTTTTATTAATACTTCTTCACTCATGCATAAGTTACAATATTAAGTGGTGTCATTCGAAAAAAAACATATTATTATTCACAAAAGTGTCATTATTTTGTTAACAAGTATTATTTTACTTCTGTTGCAACGTAGGAGATGAATATATTTGTCATCTCCAAAATAACTGAATGAAAGTATAAATCAACCAATCGTCTTGGTGAATGTTCTTTGATCAAATATTTATACACCGTTACTATTTGAAAATTTTACAAAAATATGACTGAAATTAAACATTATTTTAACAGTTATAACAAAAGAAAAATTTGAAAATGGATCTTAAACCATAATATTTTGAGCAAACACATTAACAAAATGAATAATAAGTAACCATTTGTACGTCTTTGATAATTTAGTACAAAAATTCGCTCACATTATTTTCTACATGGAAAGAAATTTTTACTGTTTTAACTTAGTTTTTCTTTCAAAATTCAAAATGCATCTGCTTTTACCCATATTATCCCCCAAAAATTTTCAAATAAAAAACAATGTAAACGATCTCCCAAAATTGAATACCCAGAAACTGACCAATTATTTCGAGTATAATTATTCTAAAAAAAAAGTTCCGCATAAAAAAAAATAATTGTTCACCATAGATCCTAAAATTGTATCTAGTTTTTATAACAATGATACTCCAATTGGATGTAAACGAAGCGCAAGCTTATCGAGAAAAAATGTATTTAAACAATATATTAAAGTACCTATGGGTTCAAACTTTTAAATAAAATTAATTCTTCTCATTGTCCATCAAAAGTTATTAAGTTCGTATAGCATTACCTTTCTGTGTAGAAAAATTTTTTCAACAAAAATTACTTTTATAACTTTTAGCTCAAATAAAACGTAATGTTTCCAAAAAAATTTCCGAGCTAAAACGGTTTTTAGGAGAGGTATTTACTACACACATGAACTTTTGTTCCACTAGTTATAATATTTTACATACATTTTCTATCATTTTACAGACAATTTTGAGATAAAAAATTAAAATATAAATTTTGAATTTAATAAGAAGGCCTCTCCATATATCAAGAAAAAATTTGAATCAAAAACAGTAAAAGCAATATTTTTAAACTTGCTACACAAAAAAAGTAACAAAAAAAACAATTCTGCTTGAACATTACCGTTAAAAGTAATTTTTGTGATACACATACACTTTTACAAATTTCTTTAATACTATTTTTCTTCTATGCAGATAGAATTTTCAAATTGAAATTAGTCTTATAAATTGTATGTATCTTTTTATGACACATGCATGATTTCAGCCATTTTCCATGCCTATGAAGCGGGGCTAAAGCTCTACTTTTACTCCCTAGGGACTGAAAGGTGACGTCAGAGATGAATAATGAAGATTATGCATCTATGAGCTTGCATTTCATGATTATCAGCCGACTCACCGTAAAAACTGAGAGGAAATTTTGGTTGCAGTTAATCGAATTTTACGGTTATTTATGGAAAGTTACCATATATACCTGTAAAATTACCATAAATTACCGACATTTTCCATAAATTTCCGGAAATTCATGGAAATTTGTAAAAATGAATTTTGCGTATTCCATGGAAAGTTACCATATTTACCTGTAAAATTACCATAAATGACCGAAATTTTTCATAAATTTCCGGAAATTTATGGAAATTTTTAAAAATGAATTTTGGGTATTCCATGGCAAATTCCCATATTTACCTGTGAAATTGCCATGAATTACCGAAATTTTTCATAAATTTCCGGAAATTTATGGAAATTTGTAAAAATGAATTTTGCGTATTCCATGGTAAGTTACCATATTTACCTGTAAAATTGCCATAAATTACCGAAATTTTCCATAAATTTCCGAGAATTTATGGAAATTTTTTAAAATGAATTTTGGCTAAGTTACCATATTCACCTGTAAAATAACAATAAATGACCGACATTTTTCATAAATTTCCGGAAATTTATGGAAATTTGTAAAAATGAATTTTGGGTATTCCATGGTAAGTTACCATATTTACCTGTAAAATTACCATAAGATACCAAAATTTTTTATAAATTTCCGGAAGTTCATGGAAATTTTGCATAAATTTCCGAAAATTTATGAGAATGTTCGAAAATGAATTTTGGGTAAGTTACCATATTCACCTGTAAAATTACCATAAATAACCGAAATTTTCCATACATTTCTGGTAATTTATGGAAATTTTCAAAAATGAATTTTGGGTAATTTATAATAAGTTACCATAAATCACCTCTACAATTACCATAGATTAGATTAACATTAATTTCATGCTTTATTACACAAAATCTAATATGGACAGAAATCATGACGCAAGTTTGAGCGCGCCTAGGGCGCGCACCTGTTGAATCTCGCGCTTCGCGCTCGATAATATATCCACCTCGCGCTACGCGCTCGGACACATTTGCCTGACGTTTTAAGCTCGGTTCCTCAGGGTTTTCGTACTTCGTGTGCTCGCTATTTCGCGCTTCGCGGGCTAACACTCTCTTAGCTAGCTTCATCGTTATGACCTGCTTTTGGTTTAATTATGTACGTTTTCCATAGAAAGAGAAACTAATTTACTTAAGATTCTATCGACCTTAAGGAACACATTCTCATCAAGATACTCGCGCTTCGCGCTCAATATTTAGTTTAAAAATGATGTAAACCTTGCGCACCACGCTCGTTTCTGTTCATCGTTTAATGGATACTCAAAAGTTTGAGCGCGCTCATGATGCGAGATTTGGTCGTCGCGCTTCGCAACGACTATATGTTATGTTCTATGTTCTTCAGATAAAAATGACTAAATTTTTGTATTTGATCTAAAATGAAGAAGGAAATTCGTTCACTTCAGCGTACATTTCTGTATCTTTCTAATTAATCATACAATCAGAAAGATTTCTCCAACTATCTGAAAAGGGGCGAAAAAAAGTATCTAAGTTGTTTTTGGAACATATATATGATAAATTTTTAAATGATTATTGAAAAATCGACATTTGACAAAAACCGGGGGGGTGTTAAATTTTACATAAATCTAATACCTTCTCTAGATGAGAATGAAAAAATACAAATTTTCAAGTACCATGAGCATTAATGATGACTATTTTATTGTTTTAATGGTTAGAAATAGTATTGAAAACATAAAAACAATGAAATATTGTGAAAAAACACACGAGATAAAAAAGAAATAGAATAAGCAAAGTTTTGATGAGAATGTGCCCACTTATCGGGCTGATTTTTTCACTGTCAATGTTATTTCTTACGAATAAAACAAAAACTGCACATCCTATCAAAAACATCCTATCATTAACAAATTTGTAGATCTTTTTCTTACACACAAACTTTGTTCAATCATCATTCATCCTATCTTGCAAATTTGGCCGTAAAATTGCATTTTTGGATTTTTAATTATTTTTTGTGCAATAAAAATGTGAATTTTCGATTTCTCGAGAAAATTCAAAAAGTCGTCAAGATAATCTTGTAGGGCGTGCAAAATAGTTATTTGTGATACAAGTGCGTAAAATAGGTGATTGTGTGCGAGTGTGAATTTTGCAGCATAAGCCGGAGGCTCGAAGCATGAGTCGGTGGTTAGCGCACGAGCGAAGCGAGTGCGAAAACGTAGACGATTGCTTCGAACCGCAGGCGAATAATGCAATCATACGAGTTATCAATCACCTATGCGCACGTGTATCACACGCTATTTTTTGCAACGCCCGTCCGAAAAAGTTGTCAGGAGGTAGTAACTAAAAATACTAAGTTTATATTGCATAGAGTGGAGTAAAGAAATTACAAACAAAAAAAAAATTTTGTCAATGTTTGAAAAAAAATTGAAAAAAAAATTTTTTGAAAAAAAATGTTCTGGAAACAAAATTTGTGCAAAAAAATGTTTAAAAAAAATTTTGTGGAAAAAAAAAATTTTGAAAAAAAAATTTGTGAACAAAAAATTTTGTGAAAAAAAATTTTCGAAAAAAAAAAATTTTGAAAAAAAAAATTTTTTGAAAATTTTTTTTTGGAAAATAATTATTGGAAAAAAATGTTGGCGTTTATGCCTTTTTGTCCTCCCCCGGGGCGGGGGGGGGGCTACGAAACCTTAAAAACAAAACTTCAATCATTTAAACATTTGTTCAAGTTAAATGTAAATTTATTTCAAGAAGATACCAAAACCAGTGTATAAAGTTACCTATGCCAGTGTCTAAAGTACCTCATCTCAAATGTGCGCATGCGCAGCTTTTTCACCAGTGTCTAAAGTAAGCCATCTTCAAACTGCGCATGCGCGAAAAAATTTTCACGCACAGTCTGCTCAAATAAGGTACTTTAGGCACCATCTACATGCATGCAAACGTCAACTTTTGAGGTGGGTGTTGCAAAAAGAAAAATTTTTCTTCTCTTGACTTTTTTTCGTATCGTACGTTTTTCGACTGAATATGTTAATTTTCGTTTCTTATTTTGGATTTTGCAAATGCTGTAACTCTGAAAATTTTCATTTTATTGGAAAATGTCATTGGAATAAATTATTTGAATTTTCGATTTCTATGAGAGACCGTACATATAATTTTCAAATTTTGAGAAAAAATGGTCTGAAAAATTTTCAAAATGCTCTCACTTTTTGAATTTTCATCCAAAATGGCTGGCTAACAAACTTGACTCATAAGAAAGTTATCGTGTCGTCAGACTACAGACAGACAGACAGACAGACATATTCGTAAAAACCATTTTTTCTGACTCAAGGGGTCTCACAACGTCCCCCACTAGAACAGCCCCGGGGGGGGGGGGGTCGAATTTCACACAAATCTAATACCTTCTCTAGATGAGAATGTAAAAATACATATTTTCAAGTATCATGAGCGTACCAGACAGAAATAACCAAATTAAAGAAGAGGCCGAAAAAGAAAAAAAGCCAGCCAAAACCAACCTCTCACTTTTTCCTTTATCCTTCTTTTTTATACTACCAGGGAGAACAAACATGTGTTTATTTTTCCTATTTGTGAAAATGTGATAATCAAAATAAATTGTTTTGAAGCACTCACGACAAAAATGTTCTGCAGCGATATACCTTTTTCTAAGTGTAACATGTATAGGCGAAGGGCATCGAATTTTCTAGAAGCTGATACACATATGATATTTCGTGAAGGTATCGATAGACATCATGATTTTCTATGCACCTCTAGATTAATCAGACGCTGTACAGTACGTGTTTTTGTGATAACTTTTCGGCTTATTGGAAAAGCTTGCTTAATGAAATGCTTATTGAAAAAGTTACCATCAATAAAATACCAATAATATTTTTGAATATTGAAGTTTTTGTCCGGTACCGTCTCACCAGCCAGACATTGGACATATACAGACTTGTCTTGCATCTAAGGCTGTAGCTGTGCCAAGACAAGACCTGGTAGACTGGTCTTGAGACACGGAATGATAATTTATGTATTGGTTTCATTCTTACCATCAGGGTCTGCAATTTCCAGATAGGTTGGGACCAAACAGTTTACATCTGGTAAGGATTAAAATTTTATAACCAATGAAACTTGTAATCTTATAATAACTGATTTTTAAATTTAAATTTTAGAACCTGTCGGTCTCAACAGCTACATGCATATCAAATTGTCCACAAGATTTGAAGTAAATTTAGTCCTTTCAGTCTTGAAAGTAATCGCTGCAATGGTTGGGTGCCATCTGAATCACACTGAAACGAGATACTGGAAGACTATGCAGATCAACATTATTGTGAAGAGAATACCTTACAACAAAGATTATTTTTACCCGTCACTCCTAAAATTGAATCTAGTTTCTCTAACATTATTGTTTCACTGCGTAGACAAAATTTACAACAAAAATTACTTTAAATACTATTTTCTAATATCATAACTTTTTGAAAGCTTATTACGAATAAAAATTATTTGTACAAAATCTTAAAGTATCTATGGTTTTAAACTTCTTAATAAAAATAATATTTTTTTGACGTCAAAATTTAGACCAAGTTTTCGTAGCATTATTGGTCTATTTAAAAAAATTTACAAACGAGAATCAGTTTTATAAATTTGTCCTCAAATAAGAAACATAATTGCTTCTACGAATACAAATCCGGAGGATGTTCCATAAAATCTAAGCATGATGTTTCGAAAAAATTTTTAGAGCAAAATTCATTTTTGATGGTGATATTCTTCCGCAAAAATTAAACTTTTTCTATTCAACAGAATATTTTATATACATTTTCTAACATTTTACAGAACATTTTATAATGAAAATTGGTTTATAAATTTTGAGTCTTATAAAAATGTTTCTACGTATATCGATTGTAAAAAAAATGAAATGCAAAACAGTAAGAACAATATTTTTTTTCTTTCTACAAATAGAAAAAAAAACAAAGAATTTATTCCACAAAAAAATATCTCTGCGTAAATATTGTACCAAAAAGTTTTTGTTTTGTTTCAATCATGAAATTTTACCAAGTTTCTCTTAAATTTTTTTCTTCTATGTAGATGTCATATTAAAATGAAAATTACTTCGATGAATTTTTATCTTCTTCATCACAGATGTTGTTCCAATCAATATTTGTTCTTATCTTTTTTATCAACAAAGGTGTATTGTACCCTGTCTTTAAACTGCTTTACTTTAATGAATTAGTCGAGGGGCCGTTCACTGGAGGAATCAGTGATTTTCCTCACTTAGAATCGATTCAGAATCAGGCACTCGTCAAAAGATCTTTTAGAAATATGTGGGAATCAGCTTGATTCCGTACAATCTTAAGAGATCGATTCTGAAAGTTTGAAAAATGCGTTCATCAGCAAGATTCAGAAGACACACCGGGGAATCAGTGAGAATCGCCAAGGATCACTCGGAATCGCTACGATTCCGTGCAGACTCGCGCAGACGCGGGCGAGTCAGCTTGAGTTAGCTTGGGATCAACGCGTTAAAACACGTCAAGTGCGCAGTTTCGAACGCAGGCTACACATACGATAATGATAAGTGTCATAATAATGAATTTTTTATAATGAAATTTCAATTTTTAATATTCTTCTTCATGAAATATAATTAGCCTAATTCTAAATGTAGATGCTTAACATAAGTGCGACACAATGTGTACTTCCAGAGCACTAATATCGGTCCGCATCGGTATTTTATAAACAAAGCTTGACTAAGCAGGCAAAGGAGAGAATGCGTTTTAGGAAATGAAATAGTTTGAAGAATGAATCAATAAATTTTTTAAATGTTCGAAATTATATAATTTTTAAACAATTTTAGGTTGAAACACTACAATTAAAGGATTTTACACTGTTATTCAAACATTCAATTAAAAAAAATGTCACTTATAAATTAAAAATTAAAAAACAAATGACGGGCTGAGAGTAAAAGCGGTGCAAAATAAGATGCAGAAGAGAAGCGGTTTCAGTTTTCGTGTGAACGCAAGGAAGACTTGAAAAAAGAATGGGAGTGGAAACGGAATGAATGAGCGTCAGAGTAGAAGCGAACTGAAATTATTCCGCGGGGAAAAACGGTTTTGGACTTCAACCCGCTTTGGCGCCCAGTCTGAACTCAACCCGCTTTTACTCACAGTCCCAACCCATGCAGAACATGGGAATTTTCGGCCCCCACCACTTTCCCATCTGGGAGCGACACACACAAACGTAGCGTGTCGGTGAGTCGGCTCTGTTACATGCTGTGTGACCAGCTTCGTGTAAAGCCGAAAATGCACGAGCACGAACCCCCGAGCTCTCATCCGCTTCATGAATGACGATCAAGCTGCTCTTGCCTCTTCAAAGGGTCTAGCCGGATAAGATAGTCAAATCTGCCTTGTAGGGAACCTCTATAACTAAATACAACCTCATATTCGGTATGTATAGAAACCCCTTTTCCTAGATTTTCAGACCCCTAGATCCCCATGGGGCAACATGGCACACCGTTGAGTGCTGGCGAGTTTTTTTGCAATATCTCGGTCAATTTTTGAGCTAGGAAAAATGACAAATAAGAAAATTGTCGGGTTTTTCAAGCCCTATAAACCTATGAAGGCGAAATAATTTTCGGCGCGAAATTCAAATTTTTACAGCCGTTTGAAAACTTCAAAAAATTTTATATCGGAAACAAAGACCGACTCCTCGCTAAAAAAAATTATGTTATGTATTTTTGGCTCAAAAATTCCTGTGATTTTTTTCAGATTTTTAAAAGTAGTGCAACGACCTCAAAAAAAAAAAATAAATAAAAACCACTAAAAACCGCGTTTTTTGCCTCTAGCTCTTTCTACATAATTCCTACGATGAAACCAATCACACCATCGTATTCTACGTAAACAAATACAACGAAAACGTGTATTAATTTTTTGAAAATAATTTTGGGCAGCCCTTCAAAAATTCAGCAAATAAAAACGATGAGCCCGGCTCACATGCAGTGCAGACATTCCAGATTTTTACTTCTTCCAATTGCAAGGGAATTCTACTAGAAAAAATATATCAGGAATTATGTATTTCTCTTGCTAAAGTAAGTTTAACAGACCTTCACAAATTGAGCAAGTAAGATCATTCGACCCGACTCACAGTGACAATAAATAAAACGATAAGCCTCCCGCTCAGTCACCTGGCCCTCAGGGGTGTATGGCTATTTGGGAGGGCTCTGTAACACAGTTCATACATTTAGATTTCCTTATTGCAAAAATGACGTTAAAAATCATCAGTCATTAAGGTCTACCAAAATTTATTTCCAAAAAAATAATACACGTTTTTGATGTATTTTTGTACGTGTAAATACGATGGCGTGGTTGGTTTCATCTTTCATCGTAGGAATATGTAGAAAGAGCTAGAGGCGAAAGACCACTCAAAAACACCGTTTTTCGTCTCTAGTTCCTTCTAAATAGATCCTACGGAAAAGGGGTTTCTATACATGCCGAATATCAGGTTGTATTTAGTTATAGAGGTTCCCCACAAGGCAGATTTGCCTATCTTATCCGGCTAGACCCTTTATTCCGCCTATAAACTATGATATTTTTTGTATTCCCAAATTAAAAATAGTATTCTATCCTTCCCAAATGAATTTTTCCAGATCAATCTCAATAAAATTGTTTACATCGTAGTAATTCATTCGAATAAAAAACAAATTAAGATAGATTAAAATGGTTTACCATTACAAACGCGAATACGTTCAAAAGTGGATTGAAATTTATTTCAAGTTTCCGCTTTTTTGGGAGCTTAGATACAATCTAAGTTTTTCCCTACATTATATATTATTTGTAATTATATATTATGTATCATTATTTGTGAACGTCCATGGGAAAACGTACCTTATCTTCCCGGAGCAAAATGCTCAGGAGAGCCGAAAATCGGTGAAAGGGTCCACAATCGACTTTTTCGGGTTATTATCGATTCTAATGGAAAATTTACCGTGGTTCCTAAATCGATAGGCCGTTTTTATGCATCGATTGCTTAAAGCTTCGAAAAATCGCAAAAACTGAAGCAAGGTCAACTTACGAGAGAACGCACCATATATTCCCGACGCACAGTGAGCAAAGAAAACGTCCGTGGTCAAATTGATTTTAGCAAGACAATTATTATCCAATTTTGACTTTCTTTCAATGGAAGCTAATAAAATTTCGCATCGAACTGTCACTGACTGATTTCTAAATTTTTGTTCACTTTTTTTATTTATTTAATAACAAAAATGAAAAAACAGAATTTTTACTTTTGAAGTATACCGGTTTTTAACAAATGCTTTCATTCAATCAAAAATATAGAAAAGTGAAATCAACTATCCAAAAAATATGTCCAATAGCAATGCGAATCTCAAAAAATTGATTAAATTTGTTAGAAACAAATAAGTGAATGAAAATGGTTTCGTGAGGATTGGTGACGATTCGTCACTTGATTCGTACTACACTTGAACAATTTATGGACAAAAATAGTTTCTGAGTTGAATTAATAAAAGTTAATAAATAATTTGTTATTTTAAAAGCAATTTTTATAAACAAATATCCATATCATGTATTTTTGATAGAAAAAATAAAAAATTTGCTATGGAATCGATCATATATTAGTTGGAAATAAAACCTAAGTATCATATTTGGTCAAAAATAAAAGTTAACAATTGTTTAAACTACCTTCATTAACAAATGCACTATTTGGCTATTTTTGCAGATCCAAACTTGATTTTTTCGATGTACTTAACTGTAAATAACTAACTTCCAAATTTCTAAGAACAGTTTGATGACAGTAAACAATTTATTATTGTAAGCAACAATTGTTTAAACAAATTTCTATCATTTTATGTAACTATATATAAAATACCGCTCTTTTCACGGAGTTAACATCCAGTTATTTAGCAATGATTTTTTGCTATGAATCGGTAACATTTGATAATTGTGTAACCAAACTTAATTAACAAATGCATTATTTGGCTATTTTTCAACATTTGAACTTGTTTTTTTGTGTAATAAACTGTTAATAACACATTTTTTAACTTTTTTTGATAGTTCGATAACGATCTTAGAATTACTTTGATTTCATAATAATATCCCCCTATGTGAAATATTTGCAAAAATCTTATTTTATGTACCGCGTATGGCTACGTTAATTAAATTGTTGATAAAAATAATGCATTTGTTAATTAAGTTTGGTTAAATAATTATCAGATGTTATCGATTCATAGCAAAGAATTATTGTTAAATAACTGGCTGTTAATTCCATGAAAAAAGCGGTATTGTATTTATAAATACAAAACTAGCTGTGAATTCGATCTCGAGTGTTTCCACTTTATTTGTATTTATATTTACATGGTACTCATTTCACGAGCACTTTGCTTCCCGTTAGCAAATGTATTTGCTTCCTCATAGACAAACTAAAGTTTTCATTTTGGTCAATTTAAGGATGGAAATTTACAAAAAAAATATAAAATTACAAATTAATACAAAAAAGTTTTTAAATACAATGACAAATCAGACAACTTAAGTTTCGTATTTAAAATGGTAATTTTTCGATCTGGAAAAGGGAAAGGGGAAATTCTGACAAATTCAAATCAGACAAATTAAAAAGAGGAAGCATTTGTGATTTTGTAAATAATAGAAAAACTAAAGTTTTCATTTTGATCAATTTAACAAATTTTTAAATACAATAACGAACCAGAAAAATCAAATTTTGTATTTAAAATTGTAATTTTTCGAATTGGAAAAGGGAAGAGGGAAATTCTGTCGCACCCTATCCCTTTCCTAGCTTTATGCTGAGTTAATTTAAGTTACCAGTTAAGTTTTCAATTTAAAAAATTAACTTTCAACCAATAGGTTGAGAAAAACACAAGATACACTAAGAATAAAATATACAAAACACTTATTAATTTAAAAGTAAATAGTTATTAACTAGATTATTTTTAGGCATAAAAAAGTTGGTGACTATCAGAATACTATTGCAATCCCTATCAGTCTCTGTCATAATTATTTTATTTGAATGATAAAAACTTTCTTTTTTAAAATTACTTTGTCCTGTAAAATCATTATATATTTCTTCATAAAATAAATGTTGTTAAATTTCTTTTACAATTGAAATAAAATTGTAAAAAATAAATATTGTAATGTTGAGATAAGTATTTTAAAACATTAAAGGTTTTGTAAAGTTTTAATATATTAAGAAAGTATATGAGGTCAAGTTAATAACTTTTCGGCTTTTTCCCCTAAAATCAGCAAAATTGTAATTAGAGTCTAAAATAGCTTGAAAAGAAAGGTCATTATCAGAGAAAGATTTCAAAATTATTTTTTTTTTCCAGCTGATAATTAAAATATACCCTTTCTGGTCGAAAAATTATATTTTTCAGTTGATAAATGCAACTATCTGGTTGTAAATTCATGTATTTTGTGGAAATTAGTCTTTTTTGGTAAAATATTATTCTTCTTGCTTGAAAATGGTTCCATCGTTACCAATTTTGTTAGAAATCCTTTTATTTTTTGTTAAAAATTAATTTTTAATGAATATTTCATTATTCCGTTTTTTAAACTTGTCTTTTTTGGATAAAATTCATTTCTTGTATGCAAACTGAATTAATTTGTTGAAAAATGACTTTACTTTTGTTCACAATTAATTTTTTGAAAAGATAATGTAACTATGCCATTTTGGTTGAAAATTAGTTTTTTCAATAAAAAATTCGTCTTTTTGATTGAAAATTCATCTTTTCGGTGGAAAAATCAATTTTTTGGTTAAAATTTTAAATATTTTTTTAAACTTCGTTCTATTTTTAATCATTTTTGTTTTCACTAAAAATGTTACCATGGCATTCTTGGTTGAAAATTCACATATTTGATGGAAAATTCCTTTTTTTTTTTGTTGGTTGCAAATTAATTTCGTTGGAATTTCGTCTTTTTTTAGAAAACTATTTGCCTGTAAATTCCTTTCCTTGGTTGAACATTCATTGTTTTCCATTCAATTTGTTTGGTTAAAATATAAATATTTTGCTAAAACTTCGTTCTTTTATCACCTTTTTTACCGAAAATGTAACGATTCCATTTTTGGTTAAAAACTTATCTTTTTTAATTGCAAATTCAACTATGTGGTTAAAAATTCAATTTTGGTAGAATATTACTCTTGGTGTTTGTGCATTCATTTCTTTGTTCAAAAATTTAACTATTCAGCTGTCAATTCGATCGTTTTTTTGTTTTGTTCAAATTTAATTTTTTGAATTGAAAATTTAACTGTTCCATTTTTGGTTGAAAATTTATATTTTGTAGTTGAAAATTCATTTATTTCTTTGAAAATTAAACTATTTTGTCGAAAATTAAATTTTTTGTCTGAGAATGTGACTATATTCCATTTTTGGTTGAAAACTTTTTTTTTTAAGTTTAAATATTCATTTTTAAAGTCGAAAATTTTACAATTTTATTGAAAATTTGTTCTTTATTTGAAAATTTGTCTTTTTTAGTTGAAAATTCATCTTTTTAGTAGTAGAAAATTATTCTTGTTTGAAAATGCATCTATTTTGGTTAGAAATTCTTTTTTTTTTTTTGGTTGATAATTTAACTATTTCGTTGAAAATTTGTTGCTTTTTTTTGCTCGAAAGTTGAATTTTTTCAGTTTAAAATTTATGTTCTTTGTTATTAAATTATTCTTCCTGTTTAAAAATTCATCTATTTTAATTAAGAATTCATTAATTTGTTTGAAAATGCATCTATTTTATAAACCTTCTGTTTTTTTTGTTTAAAATTATTTTTTTAGATAAAGATTAAACATTCCATTTTCCGTTAAAAATTTATCTTTTTAGTAGAAAATGAAACTATATGGTTGAAAGTTCATGTATTTTGTTTTAAATTAAGCTGTTTTGCTGGAAAAATGTTTTTTTTGTTGTTGTAAATTTATTTTTTAAACTGATGATGCAACCGTTTTTCGTCGATAATTTATCTATTTTGTTTTTTTAAATATTTTTAAGTATTCCTGTTTTCGGTAGAAAATTATTGTTTTGAAAATTAAATTATTTGTTTGCAAATTCAATGTTTTTCTTTAACTTAATTTGCTTTAATTTTAACGCTTTAATTTAAATATTTTGTTAAAATTTTGTTTTTTTGGGGGTAATAATTATTTATTTTAATGAAAATATAAGTATTCCATGTTTGGTTGAAACTTTATCTTTTTTGTTGAAAATTCAACTACGTGGTTGAAAATTCATCTTTTTTGGAGGAATATTAGTATTTTTGTTGATAAATTCATTTCTTTGATTGAAAATT
>CAKNXH010057285.1:3998-23861 GCA_932178445.1 Andricus quercusramuli
TCTGATTGGAAATTATCTTTTTCATTTGTTAAGCTTCCTCTCTTTTCGTTTTCAAGAGCAGGGATTGTATTATGTGAGTCGAGCATAGCCTTACGTGGTCTACCTCACTTTTTGATTTCTAAATATGTATTTCCTAATTGTTCTTTCGATTCTTCTTCCTGGAGTTTTTCTTCAAGTTTTTTATTTTCTCCTTCATAATTTTCATACATTTCTGGATTTTGATTTCTTGATTTACCTCTTGTTAACATAGCATTCCATTTTGATTCTTCTTGTTGATTTGATTTAATTATTTCATTTCTTTCTTCAAAGGTTTTTAAAAGATTTGTAATCATTGAACTCATTTTCTTTAATGTTTTTACATCTGGATTCTGAATGCTGACTTTAAATTCGTTAATTAGATGCTCATAGGCAGGATCATAATTTTTCTTTATTGATAATTGTTTTGATTTTTTCTTATTTGTCTTAAAACTTGGATTTTTGGACTGTCTTCTTATAGGATTTATTTCATTTTCGCAAGAAATGCCTTTAAAACTTGAACTTGTTCTTCCACTTGAAGTTGGTTCAACGTTAGTAACATTTATTTTAGTTTCAGTAATTTCGCTCTTTATTTCTTCTTGATTTAATATTTCTTGTGGATTTTTTATTTCTGGATTCAATAATTCTTCTGGATTACGTATTTCTTGATTTGATAATTCTTTATGAGTTCGTATTCCTTGATTTAATATTTCTTGGGGATTTTGTATTTCTTGATTTATTATTTCTTGGGGATTTTGTATTTCTTGATTCAATATTTCTTGGGGATTTTGTATTTCTTGATTTATTATTCCTTGGGGATTTTGTATTTCTTGATTCAATATTTCTTGCGGATTTTGTATTTCTTGATTCAATATTTCTTGTGGATTTTTTAAATATATATGGTTTGCAATTAATACTTCAGTGTCATTAGTTTCTTTGTTATTGTCTGTCGGATTTCTGGATAGCGCGTCGGCATTCACATTCATCTTACCAGCCTTATAGATTACGTCAAAATCGTACTCTGCTAATTTTAATTTCCAGCTTGTTACGCGAGAACACGAGCGAGGTCCAAAAATTCGTTAATGTTTGCTACGACTGAAAACTCGTATGCTTCCCTGTGCACATGCGCACTGGCGCTTGCCATGCCAACGATGTCAACACGCGTTTGAAATTTCGAACTTGTGTATTGAACGAACATAAACAAACGAACATAACCTACATATGTGCATCGAGATGTCAAAAGGCAGCATACGAGTTCTCATTCGTAGCAAGCATTAACGAATTCTTGGACGTCACTTGTCCCACCTCTCCTTACTATTCCTTCGTGGGTACCTTTACAATAATACTCCTGTGGATTTGGTACGTATAACCTCTTGACTTCGGCGTCGATGAACGCAGACTCGGTACAATGAAACCTTTACGTTATTCTTCAGGCCTATATGGACAACAATAATATGAATGTAAACGATGAAAATGATTGAAATTACATTAACCCTTAAACTGCACACCTCAAAATAATTACGTTAGCTGCACCGTGGGTGTTTGACGCCCAGATATTTAAACTTGTATAACTGAGCCAGATTTCAATGTTTTATCACCAAATTTGGATGGGATGTAGAATTATACGTCCTTTTGTAAATTTTGTTAGGTTTATAACGATATAATTAATTCAAGTTAATTAAAAACTGGATTTAAAAAAAAAATAAATAAATGAGTTGTCATAAAAAAATGTATAAATTGCGTAATTTTTAATATTATTACCTAAAAATTTGGTGGAATACTCTTGAAACAGTATACTTTTAGGAAAACATAAGTATAACATAGTTGTTTTCAAAAAAGGTATTTATTTTGCGAAATGAAAATTCAATTTTTGACTAAAAACAAACAGTGTATTTTCCATGCTAAAATCAATTGATTGATACATAAGAGTCTAATATTACATAAAAGTAAGGAAGAGCGAGTACTAAAATGACAAATTAGATATAAGAAAGATAATAAAAGGTAAAATAAATCTATTCATATGCACCACAGTCGGTGCATATCCCATTATATCGAATTTAATATAGAATATTAGAGGCCAAAGTTGGCTCTGGTTGTTTGACACCCACGGTGCAGTTTAAGGGTTAAAACTAAATATACAATATATAGGGTGTCCCACCACCTATGAACATGCCGGTACTGGGTGGTAGAGGACAAAAAAAGAAACAGAAAAGTCCTCAGGCAAAATTTGATCTGGGCCTTAGTTTGGGTACAGTGAAGCTTCAAAGTTGGGCATAATGAACCAATCAGAATCGAGCTTTAGCAACCACTTGTTTGGTCATAAGTGTAAAGATAGTGTTCGTGCTCGCGCTCACTTCAGCTTCCGCGAAAATTTCATATAGTTGATCTTTGATTGTTTCTACAAGACCCGAAATTCAAGCCTTTACATTTTAAAAAATTATTAGTTGTTCTTGCAAACGTTTATTACCGTCCTTAAAATAATTTAACATTTGCTTAACCAAAGAAAGATGAATTTCAATTTAATACAGAACTTTCCTGACATTTCATGTAAGAAAACCAACAAAGATGTTCACAATGCAGAAGACCAAACGAACTTTTGTTCTTCAAAATTAATCTACAAGTCTAAGATGAAGAAAAACATTTCAAACCTCAAAAATAAATTCTCTGTGATTCGTCGCAGAAATTTTGTTGAATTTTTTTATAAAACCAACAAAGTAACTTAAAACTCGGAGAAACAAAACAAACTTCTGTTATTGAAAATAAATTAACAAGTCTGCGATAAGTAATTCTTTGCGATTCATTACAAAATTTTGTATTACAGTCATTGGAGCAAATTAAAAAAAAAAAAAAAAAAAAAAAAAAAAAAATGGGAAATCCAAACAAACTTTTGATTTTTAAAATTAACCAACAAGTCTAAGATAAGAAAACACTTTTTTAACACCAAACGTAATTCTTTTGCATGCGATGCAAATTTTTTGTTACATTTATTGCTACAAAAACAATAAATAAATCTAAAGCTGGGGAAATGAAACGAACTTTTGTTCTTTAAAACTAACCAACAAGTCTAAGATGAGAAAACACATTTTTAATCCCCAAAAATAATTCTTTGTGATTCGTTGCAACATTTTTGATATATTTATTATTACAAAAACAAAATTGTAAGAAATACAAGAAAAAATTGAATATGAAAAAACCAAACAAACATTCGTTTTTGAAAATAAATCATCAAGTTAATGATAAGAAAACTCATTTCAAAACCACAAAAGTACTTCTCTGTAACTTATGACACAATTTTTGTTACATTTGGTGTAATAATACTGAAACTAAAAAAATATTTAAGGCTCGAGAAACGAAACGAACTTTTGTGCTTTGAAAATAATCAACAAGCTTACAATGAAAGAAAAGCTTTGGAACCCCCGAAAGTAATTCTTAGCGATTTTTTTTCTCATAAATAAATTCGTTTACATTAATTGTAAGAAAGTTAAAAATAATTAAAGTTGGGAAATCCAAACAAACTTTTGTTCATTAAACTTGACCAATAACTCTGAAATTAGAAGACACATTTTGTTTCCTCAAAAGTAATTTCTGGGATTCATTGTAAAAATTTTGTTACGAAAGGATCTTTATTTCTTTAAAAATAACCAACAAGTTGAGAATAAAAAGTCACATTTTAAACCCCTAGAAGTAATTCTTTCAGATTCTTTTCATAAATTATGTTACCTTAATTGTAAAAAATTTAAAAATATTAGTCATCAACTCATCAATTCATTATATTTTAAAGCTATTATCAATATAATCAAATAATGCATGACTTCAGGGCACGGAAATTTCACAAACCTAATTAGGACAATTTCTTTGGGTCCTTTTTGATAAAGGAATGAGGTACAAATGGTCTTAGTTTGACGAAGATAACATTTATTTAATGTGGCTCAGTATCAAGAACTTAGGAAATCTTGAAATCAAACTATACTTTAGGAATTACCTTTGGGTGTTCAAAATGCATTTTCATCTTAGACTTTTTTATTTATTCTTAAGAACGAAAGTACATTTCTTTTAACCATGCTTTAATTTTCTTTATTTACTTACAATGAATGTAACAGAAATTTTGCAATGAATGGAGAACTCTAAGGGGTTCAAAATATGTTATCTTATTTTGTACTTGTTGGTTAATTTATGAAAACAAAAGTTCGTTTCGTTTCCCGAGCTTTAGATTATTTTATTATTTACGATAAATTCTAAGGAAAAAAAGGTTGTTTGATTTTCCGAGTTCTTAATTTTTTTGTTGGTTTCGTTACATTGAATGTAACAAAAATTTTACAATGAATCCCAAAAATTACTTTGTTACAATTAATGTAACAGAATTTATGAAAAAAATCGCTAAGAATTACTTTTGGGGGTTCCAAATATGTTTTTTCATTGTAAGCTTGTTGATTATTTTTAAAGAACAAAAGTTCGTTTGAAATTGCCATCTTTAAGTATTTTTAACTTTATTACAATTAATGTAGCCGAATTTTTGCAATGAATCGCAAAGAATTACTTTTAAAAATAAAAAATAAAAAAATTGATTAGCATTTCGAACTCGAAAGTTCATTGCCTCACTACCCGATTCGGGTAGTGTTTCTAGGTGGATAAATACTACCAGTGTGGGTCCACTACATCCACGACGGGTCAACAACACGCAGTATTCCCCGAACAGTCACCCATCCAAGTACTAACCGCGCCCAACACTGCTTAACTTCAGTGATCTAACGGGAACTGGTGTTTTCAGCGTGGTATCGCCGTTGAAGAATTACTTTTGGAGGTTAAAAATGTGTTTTCGAATTTTAAACTAGTTGATTATTTTCAAAAAACAGAAGTTCGTTTCGTTTCCCGAGCTTTAAATTCTTTGTTTAATTTTGTTACATTAAATGTAACAAAAATTGTGTAGAGAGTTGCGGAGAATTACTTTTGAGGATTTGAAAATGAGTTGTCTTATCTTGGATTTGTTTATTTATTTTCTGGAACAAAAGTTTGTTTGGTTTTCCTGGTTTCCATTTTTTGTTGATTTTGTTAGAATAAATGTAACAAAAATTTTGCAATGAATCTCAAAGAATTACTTTCATTTGGTGCAAAATGTGTCTCTTATTTTAGAGTTGTTAGTTAAGTTTAAAGAACAAAAGTTCGTTTCGTTTCCGCAGCTTTAGATATCTTTATTGTTTTTGTAATAATAAATGTATCAAAAATTTGCAACGAATCGCAAAGAATTACTTTTGGGAGTTAAAAATGGGCTTTTTTACCTTAGACTGTTGTTGGTTAGTTTTAAAGATCAAAAGTTTCTTTGGATTTCCCATTTTTAATTTTTTTTTAATTTTTTACAATGAATGTAACAAAAAATGTTGTAATGAATCGCAAAGAATTACTTATCGGAGACTTGTTAATTAATTTTCAATAACAAAAGAGTTTTTTGTTTCTCCGAGTTTTAAGTTACTTTGTTGGTCTTATAACAAAAATGTAATAAAGTTTCTGCGACGAATCACAGGGAATTTCTTTTTGAGGTTTAAAATGTTTTTTCTCATCTTAGACTTGTAGATTAGTTTTGAAGAACAAAAGTTCGTTTGGTCTTCTGAATTTTAAACATCTTTGTTAGTTTTCTTACATGAAATGTCAGGAAAGTTCTGTATTAAATTGAAATTCATCTTTTTTAGGTTGACCAAATGTTATGTTTTTTTAAAGACGGTAATAAACGTTTGCAAGAAGAACTAAGAATTTAAAAAAATGTGAAGGCTTGAATTTCGCGTCTTGTAGAAACAATCAAAGATCAACGATGTGAAATTTTCGCGGCAGCTGAAGTGAACCGCGATTACGAACACTATCTTAACTTTTATTAACAAACAAGTGGTTGCTGAAGCTCGATTCTGATTGGTTCATTATGTCCAACTTTGAAGCTTCACTGTGCCCTAACCAGGGGCCGCTACAGGCGGAGGCAGAGTAGGCGGCCGCCTCCGGGCGCAAAGGGAGAGGGGCGGCGGCCACTTCAAGAATAGTTTTCATATACTCAATGACAGAAATAAAAATTTTTAAGCTTTGTTAAATTGGGTTCTAGGAGAGTCTAAAATCTGAACGAGATGAGTACATTGTATTGCAAGGGACAAGGGGCGACAGCTTAACAAGATCGTTTTATATACTTATTGACAAAAAAATAAGAAGTCTAAAATTTCTCAAGTTAGCTTCTAGGAAAGTCTAAAGTCTAGATTGAGTGAGTTAATTAAAATGCTATGATAATAAAACTAATTCGGCAAGTGCAGGCATCGACAATAAAGTGGATCTACTTCTTGAACTGTAATGCTGCTAAAGCAATAAAGTTAGTAGTACTTAGTCCAAGTATCAGCAAAACAGTAGTTTCTTATGCGTAAGGGCTGTTGACAAGCGAATCATAATTGCGGAAGCAACAATTTTGGCTAGACCCCCCGTGGAAATTAACCATCAAAAAGATAGAGGAAAAGCAATCCCCCCACCATGGTTCGAGAAAACCGACCTGCAAGTCTAAGTGTTTATAAGTTAAAGCACACTTGTTCATTAAGAAAAAAAATTTTCTGAAGTTCACATCGTGTGAGAAAAAAGTTTGCATATTTTGAGATGGCTGATCGCAAAGCGAAACGCCTCTCAGGTGCTCAATATCGGAAGCGAAAATCTGAACGCGATGAAGACAATGAAAAAAATTATTCATTATTTGAATATTAAAAAAAAAGTGATGATACACAAGTGATTGTTCTGGCTGTAAGTGATCAAGTTGCAGAAGCTGTTGAGCAAGTCCAGGAACATGAATATAAGGAATGTTTTCAAGCGAACTGTAATGATTTTACCTTTAAACTCAGTTACCATTTTCAAAAGTTGAAAATGAGTAAGCCAATTTTTTGAGATGTTGCGAAAGTTCGTTTATATTTATAATGTAAACTTGATAATTTTTTCTCATAATAACACCAAACTTAGTGCAAAAAGTATCAAAGTTTCAAATAATGATTTTACTCACCACATGATTGAAAAATTTCATGACGATAATATTTTTATAAATATTAATAAAATTTATATGAATATGATAAATGATAAAGTTTCGTAATAATAAATATAATACTTTCACGATAAGTGTTTCATTACAATAAGTTTAAAATTGAAAGCTTTTTCGGGTTTTAATCCTGTGCAAAACTAGGAATCTTGCCGACGTTTCATGAACATTGTAGTACTGTATAGTACTGTCGGTACAAATATATAGAATTAGGTATGACCATTTGAGTTTTTTAAATATTTTTTCATTTTTGAGAATGGACCCTGCTCTACCGATAAGCTTCTTAACCTCATTTATGCGCCTATCTAACTCCCCATCTATTTTTCCTTCGCTAGTGAATAGGCTACCCAGATATACGCACTTATCAACTTTCTCTAATCCCTCATCATTTAGGACAATTTTGCACATTGTTTTCTCACTTCTTCCTTCAAACATCATGATTTTTGGTTTATTTACGTTAATTTTGAGGCCCATGTTCTTCACGCTTGTATTAGTTCATTCAGCATTCTTTGTAAGTACTCGACTGATTCTGCCATAACAATCTTGTCATCTGCGAAAGTTAACCCACGCACCCTCACTGTCTTGAGATCTACATCTTCTTCGTCGAAGAGGGCCATTCTTAGACACGTATTCATAAATATGATAAATAGCCATAAGGACATAACGCATCCTTATTTCACGCCTTGCATAATATCGAACCAGTCACTTCAGTTTCGCATTATCTCTTACACTGCTTTACTACCTGTATATATTGTTTTTATTGCTTTTAGGAGCCATCCATTGACTCCGTACTCTTTAAGGACTTCCCAAAGTTCACTTCTATTTACCTTTTTAAATGCTTTTTCTAGATCAACAAATGCACAGAAAACTTTCTGCCCTAATCTCAAACTTTTCTCTGTGGTTTGTCTTAAGCTAAATATCTGATCCACACATAATTGCCCTGGCATAAATCCACTTTGGACTTTCCATATCTCTTCTTCTGTTATTTTCATTACCCAACGAATAACTATTTTCAAATATATTTTATTTACGGCACTTCATAAGCTGATACCTCTGTCATTATTGCAGTTGCTTTTATCTCCCTTTCTTTTGTATATTGGTACGATAATCGCTTTTCTCCAATCGTCTGGGACTTCTCTCGTCTCAAGACATAAATTTATCAATTTGCACAACCTGTGAGGTATGTACTCACCACCGTATTCAAGCATTTCAGCGTTAAAACTGTCTACACCAGCAGCCTTACCGTTTTTTATGTTCCTAATTATATCTCTAACCTCAGTGACACAGACTTCTTCAATTCGGTTTTCTAATGCATTATGTTCTACATCGCAGTTCTGTTGCCCTAAATCTTCACCTTCTGGTAATTCTTTAGAAGAGTCTTTCGAAGCGTCTATTATCCCGTCTGTATCATATAGCATTTCACCTTTGCTGTTTCTCATGCCGACAAACTCTGTACTTTTACATTCCTTCATCTCTTTAAATAATAGTTTCATGGTTCCTTCAAAATCTTTTTGTATTTTCTTCTCTATTTCTATTGTGTTTTTATCTTTACTTTCCTTGACTAGTCGTTTAACTTCCTCTTTTTGTGTCTGTTATCATTTTCAAGTGTATTTCTCTCCTCATCGCTAAGACCTGTGATGTTCAACGTTCTCTTGTACGTTTCTTTGTTTTCTTGTTCGCTGTCTCAATTTCATCATTCCACCATGCATTACATTCACGAAAACTGCCTCACGCCAGTTTATCCACACACTTACGTTGCTTTGCGAATCCTCCTTACTTTACCCGTTTCCGTCGTAATGCTAAAAGGTCGTTTTCGAAACCGAAGATAATTAAAAATTATCTACGTAATACAATGCCAAATGCACGAATGTCAGCTTTAGCTACTATAGCTATAGAGCAGGACATATTAGATTTAATTAATTGTGAATCAATCATCCGTGATTTTTCTTTAGCGAAAGCGAGACGTCAACCTTTTATTTGAAACTATGTGAATTGTTGATTGCTGATTGTTGTTGAATTATTTATCTTGATGGTTCTTGTAAAATGAATATTTCATTCAACAATAGCAAGATCTACTTCACATGATTACTTTTCCTCTAAAAATAATTAGGATATAATGTAGTAATTTATTTATGAATGATTTATTACTATTTATCATAATTATTAATAATAATGATTATTATCCATTATGATGATTATCAATAATTATTATTCATTATGATTATTAATAATTATTATCATTATTTCTTATGATTTATTCTTCATTTAATTATTATTATAATTTTCAATTAGAATAGTTCTAGATATTTTGATTTCAAAATTCATATTAAAAGGGGCGGCAAATTGAAATTTGCCTCCGGGCGGCCGACAGTCTGAAGCGGCCCCTGGCCCTAACTAAGGCCAAGATCAAAATTTGCCAGATACTTTCTTGTTTCTTTTTTTGTCCTCTATCACCCCGTACCGGCATGTTCATAGGTGGTGGGACACCCTGTATACACTAGGGTGGGAGGAAAATTAAAAATTCATAAATTCGACATTGTTACTACGCAAAAGTATCGTATTTGGATTCTAAAAAAGTATAATAAATTTGAAATCGATAGATGTGTAGCTTGTTTACCCACGCTTGACAAAATTTTAACAAAATTTCTTCTTTGCAGACTTTTTTAATTTTCTTGAGTTTAACTTTTTTGTACATTCCTGGCCGTGAAAAAACTATTTTCAGTTTTTGGCGGATTTTTATAAATCACTTTCCAAGTGATAATTCCTATCTCATTCAACCTTCTCCTCGGAAAAAATTCTTAACAATTGTGTAAATAAGAGAAGAATTTTTTCGGGTACTTAAAAACTTTCAAGTGACAAAAATAAAGTAAGAAAAAAATCTCCAAAACCCTGGAATCGAAATTGGAAACTAAAAACTCGCTGTGTTTCAAATTTGAATTTTCGGATCTTAGCCCTTCTTCTTATAGTGCATTTTTGTCAAAGGAAAGTTTTCAAGTACCCGAAAAAAATGTCCTCCAATTTGAAAAAGTGTTAAGAATTTTTATCGAAAACAGGGGTGAATTAAATAGAAATTATCTCTTAGAAAATGATTTCTTAAAATCTACAAAAAATTGAGAAGACTGTTTTGAGCTCCATGAATTAAAAACAAAATTAAATTGAAGGAAATTTAAACACTCTGCAATCCAAAAAATGTTTAACATTTTTTTCGAGCGTGGGTAACCAAGCTGCATATCTATCGTTTCCAAATTAATTATACATTTTAGGATTGCAATACGCTACTTTTTCACGTAGTGATGATTTTAAACTACAGAATTTTTTATCTTTGACCTACCCTGATATGTATATGAATGAGTAAAAACAAATAAAAATCAGCTTATAATGGAAACAAGTTTTTTAAATCACTAATTGAAGGGACGGAACGAAGAATGGGACGTGCCTTCGGATCCTCTCTTAACAGTTGGCGTGAGTAAAATGGCCGAACTGAATTTCAGTAGATAATATAGTTTTCTGAAAATATTCATGATCACTAGAGCAATTCGAAGTTACCCGGCGATCGATGTCAATGACAATCAATAAGCAAATGAATATTCATCACTGTTTAATGAAATTATATTCCGTTCAAATTCAACTGTAAATAATAATTTCATGGTTTTTATTTAATATGATTTGTTTATCTTTTAATATATTGTAACTTTATAACAGAATACGCCAGAATAGAAAAAAGAAAAGATAACGTAATTTTTACATTCTCATTCTAATGAGAATTCTAATGTTTTATGTAAAATTTGACTTGGTCGGTTTTCATCAAATCTCCACGTTTTGAGACCCCCTGAGCTAGAAAAAAAGGTTTTTACCAAAGTTGTCTGTCTGTAGTCTGTCTGTCAGTCTGTCTGTCTGTAGGCACGATAACTTTCGAAAAAATAATCAGATTGGGTTGTGCTTTGGCACACTTTTTTAGGGCCCAAAAAGAAAGAACAAGTTCGTTAACCAGCTAATTTTGATCAAAATTCAAAAAGTGAGCGCATTTTGAAAATTTTTGAGACCATTGTTTTTCAAAATTCAAAAATTCTATGTGCGGCTATTCATAGTCCTCCCAAACTCAAACAATTTATCCTAATGACTTTTTCGGATAAAAAAAAAATTACCGGAGTTATAGCATTTTCAAAATTACAAAAAACAAACGTAAATGAACATTTTATGCCGAAAAACGCACGATATGAAAAAAAGTCAAGAGGAGAAAATTTTTTCTTTTTGAACACCCTACAATATTTTTGTAACAACTTTTTGAATTTTTTGAAAAATCAAAAATCCAAATTTTGATCACACAAAAAAATAATGAAAAATCAATAATTTCATTTTGCTGTCAAACTATGCAAAATACGACCAAAGATGAATGGAACAAAATTATGCACCCAAAAAATATCTCCAAATTTTTTCATTATTCACTTTCTGATATGATGCGTAGTTTTTGTTTTATTAGTAAAAGACAGCATTGGAAATAGTAAAATTAAATTTTTAGACGAATAACACAAGCTACGAGAAAAATGACAGAGAAAAAATTTGTTCATCCAAAGAAGAGGTACAAATTTGTTATAAATCATGTTCTGATAGGATGCGTAGTTTTTGTTTTATTCGTGACTTTTTCATTTCTATCATACGGTGCACAGAACCGAGCGTGGAACGCAAGGTTCAAATTATTTCCAAATCACATATCGAGCGCGAAGTGCGAGTGTCTGGATGAGAATGTGTTTCTTAAGGTTTATAGAACCTTGAGTAAATAAATTTCCATTTCATTCTAAAATAAAAACAAATTTAACAATCACTTCACATGTAGAGGTTTTGATAATTTTATAATATTTGCAAATAAGCTTTTTTTTCCATCAAAGTCGAACACGAAGTTCAAAAATCTAGAGAAACCGAGCGTAAAGCGCGATGTAAATACGTCCAAGCGCGTAGCGCGAGGTGTATACACAATCGAGCGCGAAGCGCGAGATCCAACAGTCGCGCGCCCTAGGCGCAGACGATTTACATATCTGAAATTTTACATTCATTGACAATGAAATTGTCCCTCCATTTTCCGCACTTGAAGTTGATATGATTTGATTGGGAAAGTTTACATTCTAAGAAATTTCAACTATTAAGCCTTTATATTTAAAATAGAACAATTGCAGAATTGTGGAATTGTTCAACTTTCTATACTATTGCATTTTCAATTTTAGGACCTTCAAATTGTGAAGTTGCACATTTTTTGTTATTTTATTTTTACGCATACTATGTCTAATTTTGAAGACCCTAAAATTATATTATTTCAACTAAGAATGCTTAACGGCGATACCACGCTGAAAACACCAGTTCCCGTTAGATCACTGAAGTTAAGCAGTGTTGGGCGCGGTTAGTACTTGGATGGGTGACCGTTCGGGGAATACTGCGTGTTGTTGACCCGTCGTGGGTGTGGTGGACCCACACTGGTAGTATTTATCCACCTAGAAACACTACCCGAATCGGGTAGTGAGGCAATGAACTTTCGAGTTCGAAATGCTAATCAATTTTTTTTTTTTTTTGTTAAGAATGCTTTTATTGTTTGAAATGGGTTGTATTTAAAAGTTTTAAATTGTGAACAGTTTGATTCATATGATTGAAATTTTTTAAAACATTTTATGAGTGACATTGAAAATAAAACGATTAAAGTACAAGTACAAAACAAATTTGTCATTTGGTTGAGCATAATTCAATTTTGAAGGTATAGTCTTATCATAGTTTATTATTTGGGGTCAAACGCCAGTATGGCCAGAATGGTTCAATTTATCAGGCTTCCAATTTGACGCAATAAATAAGGATGTACACTAGTTATTTCAAGTTCAAAAATAAGCATTGTTACAAATGATTTTAAAATTTGAAGAAAATAATCCTATTACTAGGCGAACTTTAGAAGAAACTATTTCAGGTTATTCTTTTATCACTTCATTCGATTCATTGAAGGATTCTCCACGAATCTCTTTGGTACGTTTTTATTTATAACATTTCATTCAGGAATCATACAATTGTTAATGTTATTAACAATATTTTTCTTAAATACATTTTTTTTATAAAAATAGAATAATCCGTACAAACTTAGGATTAAATAAGAATTGCGCAACTTTTACCTGAGGAGAAACAAGAAACATGTAAGCCACTAAAGTCTAAATAACTGAATAATTTTAAACTGAAATATTTTTTTGAAAGTTCGCCTCCCGCAATCTTCCAAAGTTAGTTCCAATTAACAATGGAAATATATTTTGCTTGAGTTTGAAAATAATTTTTCAAAATTCTCATTTTTGAACTTGAGGTAACTACTAGCTGGTGTACATCCTGAAATAGTAAAATAGACTTTGAACAATATGAAAATGTATCAGTAAATGTTTAGTTTTTAATATTTTGTTTATATTTTTTTCTAAAAGACCACACTGCTCAGTTTCGTTCATTTTAATTTCCACTTTTAATTTCTTTGAATACGGAATTCAACATTTTTCATTTTAAACGTTTCAATTTTTAAAGTGTTACAATTTTTAATGACGTGGCTACGTGTACAGAAATCTCGGTGCGAATTGGAGTTTTTTGGTACGGATTTGAGGACGAAGGTACTTTATCCACCGAAATTTATGTACGAATAGTAGGATATTTTCGGTACATGTAGTAGATTGTAGACACTTCGAATTTTTAAAGCTTCATTTTCAATCTGTCACATTTTAGTTGCTCCAAATTTAAACTGTTTGAGTTAAAAAAATGTTGAACCTCTGTTTGAAAGCCTTTTACACCGAACATTTATTATTCTCTTTGTCAATACGAAATTCATTGATATGTTTAGTTTTTCAATGGTTATTACTCTTTTAATTTTCTGTCTGTATCGTTCAGAGGGTGTACAATTTAAATCCTTCACGTCATTGCTTTAAAATGATTTATTAAATATATTTAACCAATTAATAGCTAAGTGTTTATTCAATTATAGCGATCAGAAAACCAATTTTCGCAACAATTTTAATTTAACTTGAATTATAAATTTTCAACTAATATAACAGAGAATTCAATTCGCAATTCATATTGACTTATTATACCTTATTATTATGTACATTATTATGCTAGATAAAAATTTTCTTTTGAAATTACAAAAATTCAAAGAATTATAGGTAGATATGACTGTTTAAAAAGATAGAAAATATTTAAGGAAAAATAACAAAATCAATGAGATCTAATTTCTAACAAGAGTATCAGGAGTACCCCGTCCTCTCGCCCGGAATGTATACCTGCTTTTCTTCACATCTGCAGGTGTAATCTTTAAATTTAAAGGATGGGGTACTCGGGAAATTTACTAAAGCTAACAAAAGATATTGAGTCAAAATTTCAAGGACACTTTCCAGCATTAAGTTATAGGTTTCTTGTTTAAATTTTAGAATTTAGATCTTTCAGACCAGCCAGATGTAACTGATTCTTAAGATTTTCAAAAAAGATACTGCGTCGAATGATATATACTTTGAAGACATCATTTTTTGACACCTCATACATATATAGGGGCCGTTCAAAAAATATACTGAATGCTTCTTCCTGACCTAATCACCGAGTGATTAGGAATGCACATTGTCATTGAATAATTAAATCCCCAAGATGAACTATTCCAGAAGTTCTTTAAGACGATATTGCGAAAAAAATTATTTTTTTTTAAAATAGTTATCCAAGAAAGATGCAATTTTCATCCAACAAACATTTTATTGACCTGTCCATATCAAAATATGACTTTTCAACCAGAAACAAATTTTTTACGAAAATAGTTGAATTTTCAACCCAAGGAGACTAATTTTCAACAAAACAGTTGAATTTTGAACCAAAAAGCATGACTTTTTAACAAAATTGTTCAATTTTTAACCAATCAGTAGCATTCCTCTCCAATAATGTGCTAGTTCTACTAAAATAGATACATTTTTTAATTAAATAGACAAATTTACAAAAACAAATAATTGAATTTTCATTCAAAAAAGAATTCAGTTAAATTTTCAATACTAAGATATGAATTTAAAAAAAGTTGAATTTTCTACAAAAATGGTTGAAGTTTCAAGCAAAAACAACGAATTTTTAATAAAATTGCCAGAAAATAATTGCTCAAAAAATAATTGCCAGAATGTTGAACTTGTAAAATTTTTAACCTAGAATCTTTTATAAAAGGGAATAAAAATGTTTCATATTTATTCTTGTTGACAGTTATTTCGATTTATAGAAATTCACTGACTTTTACAAGAATTTTTTTGTAAATTTTCTGTCTTTTCCCTGACCAATAAAATTCCCTGACTTTTTTTCAAATTGTTGTTGGCTAGGTTCGTTTTTCACTCACCAGATTTCTTCGGCGCGTACAGTTAAATTCATATGAAATTTATGTATACACTTACTGCCAGTTATTTGTTTTACTTGCGAATTTCCAAAAATTACGTACATGAATGAAAGACACCCCTTTTCTGGACATCTATATGGAGATGGCAGTAACAGTTTTTGTTCGCAAGGGTGTAGTCGTTCCGAGTGCAAAAGTTCGGAAATAGTTAAATATTTAAAGGAGAGTTGTCTAATGTGACTAGTATTATTGTTTGACCCTCGGTATCAGCCATCCCAATTTGACGTCACAGCCTAATTCACCTAATTTTAATTTTGGTTGAAAATTCATTTTTGATGTGTAAACATCTTGGACCTGGATATTGGGAGTCGCGCCTGATTCAAATGAAACCACGACTAGAAAGTGTAACGCAGGCATCTGACACACGCGCTGTGTCTCATGTCACAGAAGGGAGGCTTGCTTCTCTCTCTCTGTCTATCTCTCTGTGCCTCTCTCTCTCCTCTCTCTTATAAGTTTTGAGTTCTTAGATGTGTAATAATAATGATAAGTGTCATAATAATGAATTTTTCATAACGAAATTTCAATTTTTAATATTCTTCTTCATGAAATTTAATTAGCCTAATTCTAAATGTAGATGCGTAACCTAAGTGCGACACAATGTGTTCGTTCAGAGAACTGATATCAATCCGCATCGGTATTTTATAAACAAAGCTTAACTAACCAGGCGAAGGAGAGAATGCGTTTAGGAAATGAAATAGTTTGAAGAATGAATCAATAAATTTTTTAAATGTTAAAAATTATATAATTTTTTAACAACTTTAGTTTGAAACACTACAATTAAAGGATTTTACATTGTTATTGAAACATTCAAATTAAAAAATGTCACTTATAAATGAAAAATTAAAAAAAAATTATACAATGCAAATTTTTAAGTTTGCGTTCTGCATTCTGAAATTGTAATGATTCGAGGCTTAATTTATACTATATAATTCAATTGCAATTTGTTTGTCTTTGAATATTTCATTTTTACTTTCTCATTTTCAATTTATTATAACAGATATAGCGAACCTCAAAGCGTGTCCAGAGTTCTTTCAGAGAAATTTCTAAGTGTTCAAAATTATATCATTTTCAAACTATTTTCACTCAAAAGCAGTACAATTTAGTGATTGTAAGTTCTTTCTTGAAAAACCTAAATTCAAAAATGTCATTTATAAATTAAAAATTTAAAAAAAATGAAACAATGCAAATTTTAAAGTTAACATTCAGCACCCTGAAATTCGAACGATTGAGATTTATTTTCTTTTAAATAATTCAATTTTATTTTTGAATGTTTGATTTATAATTTCTTATTTTAAATAAACAGTCAAATATTGTTAAATATTGAGACAAACATTTTTCAATTTAAAATTTTCAAACTGAATGCTTAAAACATGGAGTATTTTAGAATGCAATACTATTTGAATAGGATTTCAAATTGAAGAAAAGCATTTAATTATGAATATATTAATCAAAATGTTTTTGAAAATTGAAAAAAGGTTTTGAAGTTTCAATCGGATGCAAACATTTTATTAATTACTAAGGCTTGCGAATTAAGACAATTCAAATTTAAAAATAAATACTGAATTTATATTTACAGTTTATTAACTCAAAATTTTTCTTGTTTTCTTTTTTTGTCAAAGTTAACCCGTGCCCCCGAGCCTTTGAAATTAACATGGTGTTTTTATTGGACAAAGCTTGATTTAAAAAAAAATGAAAAAAAGAGCTACTTGTTATCAACTTTTTGTGAATTAAAGTAATAAAACCTCTTAACGCATGTTCAAAGAATAATTTCCACCCATTAGGTTTTAATTTCGACTCCCCACCCCTCTTTCAAGCCATTGCATTGTCATTGTGCTTGGAAAGTGACCGAAAACTGCAAAATAGCAGTTTTCTATTAAATTCATACTAAAAACGGTATTCTTTGGATTTTTTTAACAAGTATTATTTTTAATTGTTAATGGACGAGTTTCCAAGTATTTTGTAAATAATTTTTAATTATTCAAACAATTATTATTTGCTTAAGAATTATATTTTTCCTAAAATCGTGGAAAATTATTGTTTTCGGTATAAAAGTGATAGATTTTAATTTCACAGAAGTAGAGTATACCTACATTGGATAGTTTATAAGAGAATGTAATACACTACTATGCAAAAGTTTCTAGACCTATATTTTTCAATACTTTATAAAAGCACTGTATAGTTTTAAAAGTATTCAACTTTAAATTTACTTCCTGATACTACACAAAACCTGATAAAATTATACGCCTAATGGTCTTAAATTGAAAGCAATATATCAATTTTATTAGAAGTTATTGAAAAAAAATACAAATCTTAATGTTTCCGAAAAATTTTGATAAATCAAAAAGCAATAAATATTTTTTAATCTCTTTGCACTAGTTTTAAGGATAATTTTCTTAATTATTTTAGTGACTTGATAAGATATCTCTAGAAATTTTCCTTCGATGCAATCAAAACCTAAGCTTAATTTAACGAACTGATAAGAGCCTATCAGAGGATATAGGACCTTATTAGGAAGGAAGTGGAGGCCTACTGGCTTGGAATGAGATGGGGGGGGGGGGGGGAGTTTGTACATAGTAGTTGTGTTAATTATATTTGTTTGTCTTCTTCGTGTAAGCCGAATCCATGGTACCGCACTAATTAGGAAAGAAAAAAAGGAGACTACGTATCTACTTAATTTACAGGGTAGGTGTAGTCATTGAGGAGACGAGAGTTCTCAGTTAATGGTTTTTTTTTTATTCAAAAACAATTACAAGTTAAGTCTCTTGGAGAGCCGCGAGTGCACAGAGTACCGGTGATGTCGTTTGTGAATCTTTGCAGGGCTTCCTTGGATACGAGAGGACGGGCTACGAGGGTTGGTGGCCGGCTTCAAGGGCCGAGTGGCGCGATGCGGGTTAAAGGGTGGAAGCGTGGACCCGGGTAGGAGCTGGGCAGTCGGCCGGGGAGGAGAGCGGTCGCCGCGCAGAGGTTCGTCGTGCAAGAGTCGTCGAGGCACGACCAGGGGTAGGTGTGGGGCAACTTCGGCTTGCCGGTCTAACAGGGCCAGGATTGGGCGCGGTCGGCGCGGGGGAGTGTCCCCGGGTGATTCACGTCGCCGTGCCGAGACAAAGTTTTCTCGGAGGATCCTTCGGGCCTCGGATCTGCGCTCTGGCGTACGCGGCGGCGATGGTTGTAGGATCGGTGAGTCTAGGTCTAGGCTGATAGCTTCAGAATCGCTGTCGGAAACATTGAGATCTGCCGCCAATGTTTCTTCGCCCGCAGGCGGTAGGCAGGGGGCAATCCTATCCGGTGGGACTGAGGCCGATTGAGCGACTTCCGTTATTCTTCCATCCTGGGCGAGCCGTGGCTGTGACGAGACTATACGGTATTCTACCGGTACTGGGGCTAGCTGGGCAACTGCTGCTGAGTCCTCCGGTGGGACTGGGACCGATTGAGCGACCTCCGCTACTTTTTCATCCTGGGCGAGCCGGGACTGCAGGGGCGTCGGGTGATATTCCTTGGATGATAGTTCGAACCGTGGGTCTCCGAATCCTCTGTATAGCCAGTCGTAATTTTTGGTAACTGGTGTCGGGACGTACGGACTCGGCGGTCTGGGCGGTATTGTCTCGGCTACTGTGGCGGCCGGGCGTGGAGTAGAGGTGGCCACGGGCCTGGGGGCGGCCACTTGAAGGAAGGCGAGGTAACGTTTTAGGCTCCTGCGTGCTCGACCTGGAGGTATCTTCTTCGTCTTCTTCGGCAGTGCTACGTTCATCTACGGGGAAATGCAAGATTGTAAGCCATGTTGGAAACCGGGGGGGGGGGGGGGGGGGGACCGATTGCTGGAATTTACCAGCAGGCGGGGAGAAGAAGAAAGAAGACAGTCCACATGCTGTAGTTTACTAGCAAGGGGGGGGTGGGGGTGGAAAGGAAGAGAAACCGATTGCTGTATTTTACCAGCAGGCGGTGAGTAGAAGAGAGAAGAGACAGTCCACTTGCTGTAGTTTACAGGGCGATGACCAAGTGAGCGCAAGCTACCTGTGTTACCTTCCCCTTCCACTGGGACCCTTACCTCTCTCTCGGTGCCGAGTGCGCGCCAGCGTCTGCCGTCGACCCATGTCAGCGAGGGGTCCTTTGTACGCATGAGGAATAAAATACAAAACATAAAGATGTTTTAATTTTGCAATTAGTAATTTGGAAATATCATATTCGAAATCTGCGTTTCTTGGCGATTCCAACGATATGTTACTTGACTTCGTAAGTTGAAAATTAGGAATGTTTATTAGGCCATATCCCGTTTTTTCGGATTGTAACGCTCGGATCGACTAGTTTCTAGACAGATCGGCTATCTTGATTTAAAAAATTAATAATTGATTAATATAATTATTTGTTATACCATAAAAGTCCAATATATAGATTA
>CAKNXH010057285.1:38861-59004 GCA_932178445.1 Andricus quercusramuli
GAACAGCACCAATAAAATCAATAAATTGAATAAAATCACTAATCAATAAAGTCAAAATTATACTGATTTTATTTAATTTATTGATTTTATTAATTCTTTTATTGTATGGATTTCATTGATTTCATTGATGTTGTTTACTTTATTGACTTTGTTGACAATAAATCGCTTTTATTTATTCTACTGATTCTATTCAATTTATTGCTTTTATTGATTTATTCCATTCTATTTTTAATAAAAAAATCAAGTAGATCAATAAAACCACTAAAAACGAACAAATAAAATTATTATCAATAAAATAAAAGAAGTAAAAAAATCAATAGCATCAGTGAAATCAATAAATTGAATGAAATCACTAAAATCAATAAAATTCAGTGCAATTTTGATTCTATTGATAATAATTTGATTTTAGTATTTTATTCATTTTATTGATTGCATTGATTCATTTGATTGTATTTTTTAATAAAAATTTTAAATATTTACAATGAAAAATACAATAAATTGAACAAAATCAATAAAATCATTAAAATCAATAGAATCAATCAAATAAATCAATCAAAGCATTACAATCAATGAATTGAAAAAAATCACTATAATTACTAAAATCAGTGCAATTTTGATTTTATGGACAATAATTTGATTTCAGTATTTTATTCAATTTATGGACTTCATTGAGTCATTTCATTGTATTTTTTAATAAAAGAATCGGATATTCATACTGATTTTCTTTAATTTATTAAAAAATACGATGAAATGGATAATAAAAATCAACAAATTGTGAATGAAATCACTGAAATCAGTATAATTCTGATTTTATTGATTATAATTTGATTTTCTTGATTTTAGTGATTTTATTCAATTTATTGATTTTATTGATTTATTGCATTGTATTTTGTAATAAAATAGAGAAAATCAATATAAATATTTGATTTTTTAAAAAATACAATCAAATGAATCACTATAATCAATTGAACAATCAATGAACAACATCAATCAAATCAATAAAATAAAATTTATATCGGTTTCACTGATTTTATTGATTTTATTGATTTCATTTATTTGATTCATTTTATTCAAAAAATATTAATATTTATTAATATTTATATAATATTTATGCATATTCACGGGAATGTATTGAACAAAAATTAGAAACAAAAAAAAATTGACGAGAGTACGAGGGCGCGAACGCATGACGGCAGAATCTGTAGCCTTGAACCTAGACCAATACCCCGCCGCTCCTTACTCTTTAGTTTTATAATTCAAACCCATACTTATTTTGCGCGGATTCCTTATAACCCGTTTTCTCGTAAACCGCTTTCCATCTTAGTAAACTGTTTCAGCTTTTTTAATCTCAAGTGAGGCCCTCTTCGCTCACAAAAGATGGCCACAATCCGTGTCCCCCGTTACAAGCTTCTTGATATAATTAATTTATAGTTGAACCACTTGATAAACTTGGAATCTATAAATAAATTTGCAGAGGGCCTAATTTCGAAATTCCAGAAATTGAATTTGATGGTTTCGGAATTTATTGCTGGATAACTTGATAAATTTATAATTTATAATTTAAAAATGTTCAAATCATAATTTCATAGGTATAATTTCAAACTGGGTAAATTTACAAATTTACATACAATCATAAATTGATTTATCTATAAAATTGGTGCATTTGCAGTTGCTGTCTTCAAAAACTTTTTAAATAGTTGCGCCACGATCGACTTCGCGAGTGGCAATGTATGGTGCGGACTTCAGAGCATTGAGGATTTCGATCGGAGCACGAATTTGACAGCCGGTCTGTTTGCCGAGTTTACTCTGCTCTGCTTACCAATACAGTCTTGTGGTCCTCACATACACAGGACATCTCAATTTTCTTCCGGTTTTATCTCAATTTCGCGACGTATTTCGCGAAATTTAGGTTGGCCATCATCTACTTTTGGGTATTCGAATATTGACTGACCCCTGGAAATACCTCTGTGATATCAGAATTGTGAGTAAAAAAATCAATTTGCGAACGGTTCTCGCCGTTCAAATGCTGTCTTCAGATTTCTCCCTTTCGAAAAATTAATAATTTCCGCGAAAATAGTTATTCCCTTAGCAAAAGGCTTCATTCCTATAAATTTCGTTGATCCGAGGATCTCGCAAAACCCCGGATATTTTACAAGTTTTCTTTCGTTCGCTCTCAAATACTTGGGAGAAATTATATATGGAGTCAGTGCCGGGCCTATAAAAAAAAATTCCAAGTCGAAATTATCCAACACCCTTAAGGCTTTTTCCCGTATGTTGCGTTGTTTGGTTCAAAGTTGGAATTTTTTTCATAGTATTTGAGATGAATAAACAAAAATAGCAAACTCCATTTTTAAAAGCTGTAATTCAACCATACAACTTTTTTCCGTATCTCACGCGGTTTTGCCGAAAATTTGTATTTTATTTTTTTTCATGGTATTTTTGATAAATAAAACTGTCGTTGTCGTTGTATCTGCCGTTGTTCAAAAAATTCGGTCTTTTTTTTAGAATACAAAAAATAATTTTGTGTGCCAAAGCTCGACGATTTGATTCGTTCATTTTTTCGAGAGTTGTCATGTTTATGGACATACAGACATATGGACAGGCGCAATCGCCAAAACTTGATTTTCGGCTCCACGGGGTCTCAAAACGTCCGTTCAAAAACTGGGGTGTAAAACTTCGGCCTATTATAATACTTTCTCAATCATAAATGATGAGCATGTAAAAATGATTACATATTTTAATGAGCGAATACTTATTTTATGCATTATAACTGTAATTTTGATTACAAATTCTAATTAAAGTTTTTAATTTCTTAATATCTAAATTATTCCCACTGGACAGTTTTCTATTTAAAATTATTACTTATAATTTAAAATAACATTTTCTAATTTTGAAGGCTTCAATTAAAAATCATTTAACACTGAAGGCTTTTGATTAGAAATTATATAATCTTTATCGGTTATATTAAATTTTGTTTGACTTCGCAAGCGTTCCTCATTTGAAAGATCAATTCAATAATCAATTCGATATAAGTTAACATTTATATATTTGCCAAGAAAAAGAAAGTTTTGAATGTAAGTGAAAATTTAGTTCAAGTTTCTGTAGTTAATTTTTACATAGAATTGATTGGTGCAGTTTGCTTCTAGCCTAGGATCAATATTGATTAATTTGTTTCAAATTATTTAATAAAAAATTGGTGTAAGAAAATGAAAATGTAATACATGTTTCCTTATCCATTTTAAAGAAACATTTATATCATCTTTACTTAATACACCGGAATGTGAAATATCAATTGGAAAAATAAATATTTACCTAATTACAAAATTAGCATTAAAATTAATTTTCGTGGCAAACCTTTAATATTGTCACTAATTTATTGTCAGTACAAATAAAATAAGGATTAGAATTTCAAAAGTATTATCATTTTAAACTAATTTGTTATTTTGTAAATCATGTCAGAATCCCTGCTTCTACTTTACCGATGTTTTGAGATACAAGGGAGAAGCTGCAAGGATAATATATTTAAAATCGTTACCCTTAGAGCTGCAGAGCAGCGATTTAACCTACAGAGAAAGAGTAGTGGAAGGTAGTACGAAGAGGGCATAGCTACGCACCGCACGAAAGTAGTTGCTATATACATTTCCCCCCGCTCCGCCGCTACTTGCCGCATCTAGTGTATAATATCTTTGCCGCTTGTCCCGTTCGCCCGTGTTTACATTAGAAAAAAAGGTACAAATCGTTGATTCTCAGAGAACTTCCAGTGAGAAAGTTGTTCCGTAGGGATTAACGAATAAATCTGCGCAAGCAGCATATTATTTCGTTTTGTATATCACAAGATATCACGAGCTTAGTAAAACGAAATGATGCGCGCTGAGGAAACAGTTGCCGTTACTGCATATATGTTGTGTATGAAAAATGTTGACAATTTTACACACTTACCTCAAAGATATCTTGTGATATACAAAATGAAATAATATGCTGCTTGCGCAGATTTATTCGTCAATGCCTACGGAACAACTTTCTCACTGGAAGTTCTCTAAGAATCAACGATTTGTACCTTTTTTTTAATATAAACACGGGCGAACGGGACAAGCGCGAATTGTCAATTCAATTTCTAGTTAAACACGTGCGGTTATCCAAATAGTATATTTTTCCCCACTGTAATTAGTCGTCCAAACAATTTTTTTTTTGCTTCTTAATCTTGGTAGCTATTCCATCCGAAAACATAATACTACAAATTTTATTAATAATTTTGATGTTGATTGTTTTTTGTCTACTGGTCTACTTTGTCTACAAATTTTATTTTTTAAATCTTATAATTTATCAAAATAACTGGACGAAGAATCATAAAAATCGTTATACCTCTTTTTTTTCTAATATGAACGTTTCATTCAAACCAGTTCCTATATTTTTATTGTACAATATACGTACAGAGATTTTTTAATTCTATCCAGATTTTTTAGGGTAAGTTCCCTTTCTATTCCTACAGCTACTACACAGCTCTCCTTAGCCACAATATCTGCTGTAAGACCTGCTTCTTTTTCATATCTTTTACATGTATCGAAAGCTACTGTTGGATACCCAGCAAAAAAGAAAGTATTGATACAAATTGAATTGAAAGGACTAAGACACCCTGCAAATCCCGCTTTGCGACAATGACGCATTGGACCTATGTGTCAATGCATGTAAATTCGTGCAGACGGTATTTCAATTTTGAATCTTTTCATACGTACAAATACAGTGCAAAAGTCTAAAGTCAGCAAATACATTTCAATGCGTCAGCACGCAAACGCTTCAACATTGGTCAATGCGTCTGAATTCGTGAGAGTAAAATACACACTTGAATTCGCCCCAATGCGTCATGGCGAATTTCAGCAAGTGTTGATTCATACAATTTAATCCGTAATAGGAAAACCAACGTGCATGGCATATAGAATTTATTGTAAATGTTTAGTCAATTGACTCGTAGCTCAGTGGCGGGTACTCTGGACTGATACACGAGGGATCGCTGTTTCAAGTCTCGACACATGAACTTTTTATTAATTTTTTTTTTTTTGATTGACCTCGACCACGCATTCATAAGAATTCACACGCATTCAATTCGCGCTGTCTTAATTCATCTAAATGCGTCTCAATCCGTTCAAACGAATCAGAAAACGGGATTCACGCGCATTACAAAAATGTTAATTCGCCCCAATCCGTACCAATTCTTTCTTTTTTGCTGAGTAGTTTAAACAAGCAAGCACCTTGTTCAGTTGTTGTAAACCTATCCCAGTGTGTAAAGAACCTGTGAGCAGAAATATTACAAAAATACAGTTTGTAAAAACATGACAGATTACAAAATTGAGGTTAGGAATTTCTCTTAATTATTTTTCACACAATATCAAGAGGAACATACCTGCAACAGCTTTAGTATTGACATCAAAATGATTTCTACTTCCAGAAACTATGAAGTGAAGCGAAAGAGCTTCTTTGCAATCACAGCACCACAATTCCCTCGTGAAAAGAAAGACCAACTTTTGATCACATTTAGACCAGTTTCAAACCACGTTTGGTCGTTTTTTGGTCTTTTACCTTTCAGCCTATACCTGCATCAATTTTAGGGCATTGAAATAGACACCACTCTCTCTGTTAAATAAGGATAGCTGTCTATATCAACAGACTAGCTATACCTAAAAGTCCCAAAGAATCTGAGATGATTTATTATTATTTACGAGATCTAGAAGGCTTCTACCAGTTGCCGTTGTATTTATGGAACTCTGTCCCTCCTTCCATCTCGTCATCTCTTTCTGTTGAAGCTTACAAGAAAGAGCGCCTCCTTTACAATCTATGACTCGTGATGAGCCTAATAATGAGGGGATATTGGGGGTTCAAACTGCCGGGACAAGAATATACCTGCCTATACTGTGATCTAAAGTTGGTCTTTCTTTTCACGAGGGTTGTTTACCTAGGAAGCGTAATTCGACTATACGTCGCCCATCACATTGAATATTTTCTTTAGCTCCGCTCGAATACATTTCTGAGGCCTTTTCTTCTTTAGTATAAGCTTCTTTTGCAGCTCTCCGTGCATTTATTTCAGACATTTTACCTTGTAACTTCTGTCTATGATCATACACCTTCTTCGACACTATTCGATTTCCAACCTATACGTTTTCTTCATTTTCGCTATTGTCCAATCGCATTTTATATTTAAAAACAATTTAAAATCTCAAAAGCTCCGATGATCCCGAACCATGTAAAGCGATTTCTAGCCTACCACTTTGTTGACAGGTCAGCCATTTTAAATAGTTCAAGTCTACGGACAAAACAGCACGAAATTACGATATATCCGACGTTGCACGATCTACGGCTTTCTGGAATTATATTTATAACATAGAATATTCAGGTTTTATACAATTTAGTCTTCAGAATATTATTGATATGAAATATAAATACATAATATTTATGTTTTTTAACATTTTCCCTGATCTAAAACAGACGTACCCCGGATTCCCCGTAGAACCCATTACAAACATTTCCCGAAATTAACTGCACAAACAGTATCCCCTTAAGAAGATTTTACAACACATTACGTTCCACGATTCCTCTCTAAATCCACTTAAAACTCTAACTGCAATCTGAGAGGATTCTAAAGAGATTCTAACGATTCCTAACGGGTATTTTTACCATCATGTGATCAGGGAAATTTCCATCTCAATATCCTCTATTGATTAAAATGGTGAACAGAAAAAATTCACTAAACATTTGATTAACTTTTGTCCAAAAGGTACACTTGGAACATCCTTAAACTGGACCAATCAGGAGCGCCGTATAAACAGCCGTGTGTGCGTGAACGGGATTCCAACGCAGTGTTATCGAAGCGAGCACAGAGGTGGGGTTAGCGACGGGAGAACACTACGTTGGAATCCCGTTCACGCACACACGGCTGTTTATACGGCGCTCCTGATTGGACCAGCATAAATATTTTATAACTCAAAAACTAAAACTTCAACTGATTTTTGGAAAAGGAATTTTAGATTTATATTGTTTATTTTCATATGGCTATATAAGTCAGCACACTTGAGTCTGGGACACCCTGTATAAGTATTAGAAGGTGAACACTTTATATACCTATCTAATTTAAAACAAAGTGTCTCGTCGTCCCGAAATTCGGGATGAGTGAATGACCAGTGCAATATTTTTCATAAGCTTGGCTAGTCGTCCCGAATTTTCGGGTGGGGGCGGGAAGTCATTCCTTTGACTGGCCACATAAATAATATTTGTCCAACTCCCCCTAATTTTTCGGGACGACTAGACACAGCCAATTTAAAAATGGCATATTTCAAATTCATCAACTGCAATGTAAAATTTAACGATTTTAAATTCAAAATATTTCCTATTGGTTCGAAAATTATGACGAATGTTATATTTACAGCTGTTGTTAGTAAACAATAATAAAAAATTACGAAATTTAAAAATAAGTTTTTTGCACATTAATAATTTTTTTGAAAATGTGTAAAAACATGTTTTTTTTTGGATTGAGTCCTATGCGCTCATTGAAAAAAAAGTTCAATATGTCAAACCTGCAATTCATTCAGCTCGAATCAAAGGAACATTTTATCATTTTGCTTTTCCGGAAAAAAGTTTTGCAGAAATAAAGAATATTTGATAAATTTTCAGAAATGCTTCCTATATTGTTCTTTCATTTTTATGAAAAGTATCAAGTTTTAAATTATTTTTAGTATTTTTGCTATACATAACAATGCAAAACCATACCTACCTGATCGGAGCTTCATCTATTGGATTTATTTGAACTACGATACCCCTCCGGATGCTATTAGAACAACTACCGCATACACATACACGGGCAATGCATAGGGCTGGTGTTGCCACCAGCAGTGGGACTCCGATGCCGTGTCGAAAGTCGAAAATCGAACGGACCTCTTTTTCTAACGTGTGGAGATAGAAAGAGAGGTTCGTTCGACTTTCGACTTCGAAACAGCATCGGAGTCCCACTGCAGCTCCCTGGCACTAAAAGCTAAAAATGGGCACACATTTGAATGCCCTGCGCGTTAGTACTTAAATTACCCGAGCGTAGCGCTGATTACCTATAGGGCCGACTTTCTTGAAAATACGTGGCAAAATTGTCAACATTCGAAGTTTTTTTATATTTTCTGATAGTTTATTAGTCCTTTTTTTGTTTTTTTTTTGCTTAAAATGATCAGTGATAAATAAATAATTGAAAAAACATTAAACATGGTGAAGTGTTTAGCAGTGAACTGTAATTCTGGTTACAAAAAGAAACGGAGTTCGGAGGAGCAAACTCAACGGTTTTTTTATGTGCCAAAAGACAAAGTGTCAATCAAAAAATCGCAAAAAGCAATTTTGACAGATGAGATTAAAGTCAAAGAAGGTCAAGCGGTTTGTGAGAGAGATTTTACAGAGAGTGACATGTACGTTAATGTATGAATTTAATTATCGTATTTATTTTCCTTTGTGTATATATTGCTTTTTTTTATTATGTACTCTGAAATAAAAATTCCGCCAGAGTTTAAACATGAATTCGTGGCATGAAATTAATAGTTAAAAAAAACAATAATTTAAAGAACTAAATAATAATATCTTTAGCTCCAAAAAATATATTTTCTATACACAATTTGTAAAATTTCAAAAAATAATGCAAATAATTTGTATATGAGTATCAATAATTCATCATATTCTCTTGGCATACTATTTTATATTGGCAATTATTTAATTTTGAGAACGTGCTATATTTATTTGTGGTAAAATTTTTTTTTTTTATTATCAACAAAATTTTAATATTGAATAAATAAATTTTAAATAAACTATTTTTTGTAGACTCCATATAAAAGGCCGCGACTTCGAGAAGGAGCCGTACCAATGCTTCATTTAGGATGAGACAAAAAGCCTGAAATTTAACCAATTTGAAGAATTTAACTAATTTGACTAATTTAAAGAAAATATAAATGTTTTTTTTATAGAAAATTACATATTATTACTGCTGTGTTTTACAGAAAGTAATAATTTTTTGAAATGCTTGTTGCATTCATTTTATTTATTGAAATCTTATATTACATATAAGATTCATAAGAATTATCCTTTTATTTAAAAATTGCCTTTTTATTAATCTCATATACATACCTCTTGATTATTTCCATTTTTATAATTGCAAAATAATTTGGTAAGTTACTTTAAACTGTTTTAAAATAAAATGTTGTAATATTAAATTAGGTACATGAATTTTTACGACGCAAAAAACCTTTTAATTTCAATTTAAAATCGTGACACTTAAGTTCCTAATTCAATTAATTATTCAATTAATAACAATTTTATTGTTATTACTTTGTTTAAAATTTATTATATTGAATGTGTTATCTTGGAAAAATTTTTCGTATTGCTTTCACACATTTAATCACTTAGAAACCTAATATATTTCACTTTTTTCGTTATACATTTCGTACTAGTATATGCCAAAAACATTGAGCTTCTTTTTTGCATTGAAAAAACACGAAAAAGCGGTTCAGATTTTTAAAAAACGTAAATATTTGCATTTTTGCCATGTATTTTAAAGAAAGTCGGCCCTATAGGTAATCAGCGCCACGATTTCGCCTGGTGGCCGTGATCCACCTTTCGGCCAACTTTTATAATACAGGCCAACATGAAAGTGCCAGGGGGCTGGTTGCCACAAAGGAATAGTAAGGAGTAGTATCCCCATGGAGAATAGACACAAGAAGACCAAAGTCCTGTACATTGACTTCACGGAAAACGAGCATATTTTTTCGCGAAGTACTGAAGTACCTGAACTTCCCGTACGTGGCGCTAGTATGAACATGTTGTAATGTGCGAATATAATTCGCATTCATGCCGCTGCGAACAGCACCATCGGTTACATAAAATGCGCGGTTTTATGATTTGAAATAACTGAAATCAAAAGCGAATACATTTCAATTGAGTAATAAAGTATGTTTTGAGAAAAAGATTGGCAAGCAACAGTCGGGCAAGTCGGCATGAAAAAGGATCTTTACCGATAAAGATTTCTTTATATAAACAAAATGTCGAGAATAGTATGCCCTGCTAAAAATCCTTCTTAGAATCCTCTTAGAATCCTTATACATTTAGGAATTTAAAGTTTCCTATGATTTTTGTAAAGGGGTTTTGTTCCATGTTTGAAAGAGCATATACTGTGGATCTTATGATGTTTGTAAGTGGATCCTATAGTGTCCTAAGAGTAAACGAAGGATTTTTGGTCCTCGCTTACTGGGAGTTTAAAAGGTTTCTACGAGGTTTCTATGTGCGTCTAATGTATATCTGAAATGTTTCTAAATGGATCTGATTCGGGGCGTACTGGGGTTTTACAAGGATTTTATAAGGTTCGTAAGGGGTTTTTTGTATAGAACCTAAGAGGAGATGAAGGGTTTTTAGTCATCGCTTACTGGGAGGTTGAAAGGTTTCTACGAGGTTTCTGTATGCGTGTAATGTGTATTTGATATGTGACAAAAAATAATGTTTTTTGTATTATTGCGGCACTTACTTCATATTTCAAATAACCTAATTTCACGCACGGTCCCCTACACATATAATCGCACGCTCAAACCCGTTGAAAAATTGTACTCGCTGGGGATTCGAACCCTACCTAAACTACCTAACCCGTATGTACCTAGCCGATGCCTTAGCCAATTGCGCTATCGAACCGCTTGAACGTTCGTTACAAAATCTCGGCCATGCTTTTTTCCTAAATGACCCACAGGGTCCTCTCAGGAATATATATTCATTATTTCTTGATTTTAGGCATATTATAAGAAGGTGGGTTAAAAAATGGTAAGGTTTCTGAAACACGTGTAACATTCTATTGACATAACAGTCCATTTAGGATCCCCTTAGATCCTCTTAAGACGGCAGTTCTATACTCAGTAACTTTTCCAGTAAACGCAGTTTCTTAAATTACCGTTAGATCCACATAGAGAAATTCCGTACAAAATAATGTGCTTTTTTAGTGTCCCCTTAAGTCCCCTTTACATCTCCTCAGAATGAAAATTTCATACTCAGTCGCATTTCCAGTAAACGCAGTCCTTATAAATACCTATTGCCCCTCCTTTAAATATCCCATAGATCCATGTAGAATTTCTATGAGTTTTCATAAGTTTCTGGTGGTTTCAAATCGTAGTGCCACTTAGGGAGATTTAGCCACATAGAAAATCTTTACGGATCTATATGGATGTTGAAATATTGTATCCTATACGGAATTCCAAACAGAACTTGAAATGATTTCTATATGTAATTCCAAAAAGAACCTCTGTTTCTGTAAGTATCTGTACGGATGTTCCAAATACGATTTTTCAGACATCGCGATATTTCCCGACCTCTATACGGATTTATATAGATGTTACCAAGTCGTAATCTATATGGAATTCCAAACAGAAATTCTTCTAGTTTCTATATGGAGATGTCTTACAGGATTTTTAAGACATCTCGCTATGTCCCGACCTCTATAAGGATCTATATGGATGTTACAAATATGTAATCTATATGGAATATTCCAAACAGAAATTCTACTAGTCTCTATATGGAGATTCCTTACAGGATTTTTAAGACATCTCGCCATGTCCCGACCTCTATACGGATCTATATGCATTTTACCAATATGTAATCTATATCTAATTTTAAACAGAAATTCTACAAGTGTCTATATGGAGATTTCTTACAGGATGTTTAAGACATCTCGGTATGTCCCGACCTCTATACAAATTTACAAAAATGTATTCTATATGGAATTCCAAACAGTAATTCTAACAGGTTCTATATGTATATTCCGGTCTATAAGGGCCAATGAGTCAATCTCCAAGATTAAGTGGAAATACCAATAGAAACCCATAACAAACCACATCAGCTACCAATGGTAATTCCGTATAGACCCATATAGACCCTAGGGTCTATGGGGACCAATAAGGCATTCCCTCAAATCAAGTAAAAATACCATCAGAAACTCATAGAAACCAGCTCAGTGGCTGTTAATAATTCCGTATAGATCCATATAGATCCAGGGGTCTATAAGGGACAATGAGGCAATCTCCAAAATTAAGTGAAAATACCACTAGAAACCCATAGAAACCACCTGAAGCTACTAATGGTAATTTCGTATAGATCCATATAGACCATAGGGTCTATGAGGACCCCTTTAAAGAAATGTTCAAAAAGTAATTTCGGATTATAATTTCCACATAGGTATCCCCGTAGAACCCATTACAAATATTTCGCGAAATTAACTGCGCAACCAGTGTCCCCTTAGGAGCATATTACAACACATTACTTTCCACGATTCGTCTTTAAATCCACTTAAAACTCGAACTGCAATCTTAGAGGCTTCTAAACAAATTCTAACGATTCCTAACGGGTATTTTTACCAGGGTAATGTAGTATTTAAATATCCGATTAAGATCCCCTTAGATCCTGTTAAGACGACAATTTTATAATTTGTTGCTTTTCCAGTAAACGTAGTCTTATTAAATTCCCATTAGATCCATTCAGGGAAATTTCTTGAAAAATAATTTAGTGTTTTAAGGTCTACTTAGGTTCCGCTTAGGTCCCCTTAGAATTATGCTCCTCTTAAATTCTTCTTAGATCCACTTAAAGGAATGTTTAAAAAGTAATTTCAGATTATAATTTCCACTTAGGTTCCCCGTAGAACCCATTACAAACATTTTCCGAAATTAACTGCGCAACCAGTATCCCCTTAAGAAGATTTCACAACACATTACGTTCCACGATTCCTCTTTAAATCCACTTAAAACTCTAACTGCAATCTTACAGGATTCTAAAGAGATGCTAACGATTCCTAACGGGTATTTTTACCAGGGTGAATAATGTGAATGAATGTATATTTGAGATTAAATATTAGCGTTATACTCATTTTACGAAAGACGCAATAACTTTTGACAACAGGATGTATAATTTATATCTTATTTTTGAACCGTCGAAATAAAGTCGCCAGTTTCGGCAATAAAATAAAACGATTTAAAAAGTGTCTCGAATATGTTGAGTTTTGATAGGACCTCCCGACACTCGATGACAGAATTGTTTATGAAATAGTCACGTCTGGACTTTATCGTGCTCGATATGAGTTTTCATGAGAACAGAGGGTTAGTTATTACGCAATCCATCGTTGGGTTCAAGAGGCTATAGGTAGGGAGTTAAATCTGTTAGGAAAAATGTAACATTTAAGAGTAGGGAGTAGAGCCTATGTCTAATGAAAGCATGTATGGAAATGTGGGGGAAGCTGAGGACCGCTGCGACGGCATCGAAGCTCCCGACGACGAAGTAAAAATCAGATGAATCTGGTACACAGCCGCGGCTCGTTCGTTATTTTGAATTCACATTTTTGTAAAGTCATATTTCAAAATACCAGATCAATAAAATCTTTGCTTGTTAATTCACTTTGAAAATTAGCAGTTTTATTATTTCAAAATAACCTTTAAATTCAGCAATTTATTTCAATTTAATAAGATTTTCAGCAGGATATTCCATCGCTGGAGTTGGATTTCCAAATCCTTAATTGTGGAAATGGACTCGCCATCGATGAAGATTTGATATAAATTTTAAACTTTTAATTCAGTATTTTAAATCAGATTTTAGATATTTGAACTTTCGCGCGTGAATTGAGTTCCGCTCGTTGCATGGTGTCAGAAGTGGGATTCCACAAACTCGTCGCGGTGGAATCCCCTGAGGAAAGTGGCAGGTGTTTGAATTTGATTTTTTTTTGAACAGTGAATGATAACTGAATTGAATCAGTGATAGTGCGCCGAGAAAAGAAAAGGTTTCCTAAGTTCCCCGCCCGCCAGAACATTTCAGATTGACTCATGGCATTTTTAAATTTACCGGAGAAATTTGAAAAATTCATCCAGAAACTGAAAAAAAAATTCACCCAGGACAACCAGAGGATTTTTGGAAATTTTTGACCAAAGGAAAAGAAGAAGACCGTTACTTCCTATCTATCGACCGACCTTCGACTGCTGTCGTCAAGAAAAAGGTCAAAAAGCGGAAGAAGATAGGAAAGGTCGTGAAGAAGACGTGTGAAGACTCGGATTACCGGAAGAAGACGAAGAGTGATGACTTGAATCATCGGAAGAAGAGGAGTAAAAGCCGCGACACCCCCTCAAGGTTTTTGTAGGGGTTTTTAGACCTGGAGGCATAGGGTGCAGTCAAAAGGTACCGGGGTCGCAGTCAGTAATTTGAAAGGTCCCGTAGTCATTCCCCTGAATTACTGCAGGCTAACAAAAAAAATTAAAATAAAACAGAAGGACAATACAAAGAGAGAAGCAAGACAATCAAGGACAAGGCTTGGAACTTTTCTAGCGGAGGACATCTTCTACAGGAGTCTGGGAACATTGGTATCCAAAGAGGCTGATCCGCGAGTGTTGGTGATTTATTTTTAAATTGTTGAAATTTTAGAAAAAGTGGTATAAATTCAAGTGAAGTTTCGATAAAAAAATATATATCAGCCATCATCGAGACCATCGAAAGTAGTAAGTCGATTTGCCCTTTATATTGTTCTGTTGCGAAGCCAATCTCGGGTAGGAAATTTTTATTAAAATTTGTGGCCATAATTTTTTTGAAAAGATGAAAAAAAAATATATTCGAAGTGAGAATTTTATTTTTGATATTTGGGCGGGCAAAAATAATTAAACTAAAAATGCGTACGCGAAGTGGAGTAAGCAAGGCTGGGAGGAGTGGCCGAGGAGCCAGTGCTGTTATAACCACGAGGAAAGTCGGCGATGTCAAGGCTATAGGTGCTCAAGCAGGGCAGAGTTCAGGCACAGTGCAGGGAAGTTGATTTGAGGGAAAATATGGGAATTTTAGAACCGGAAATTGCGACACGGAATCCTGTAGCAGTCTACCGTGCCCTGCCCACTCGAACATCTCGCGCTTTTCGAGCTCAGGGCCTTCCTCAGGTGCGAGTAGTTCTGGTATGTTTGCGCTCTCGGAAAAAGAGCCAAAGAAACCAATCCCTTTCAAGACCGCTCTCACTTTTATTCCAGCGAAATTTGACGGAGAAAACATGTCAGTGGGCCGCTTCATTAAAGATTGTATTTTTGCCAGAAATTCTATTGCAGCCGAAGATCGTGAACATTTTTTTTTGGTAGTACGTACTAGGGTGGTAGGAGCTGCATATAACGCCCTTGCAGATCGCGATGTAAATTCACTAGAGAATCTTTTAAAACACCTTAAAGTTACCTATGCTGAGCGCCGAACTCTGAACCAACTTAATCAGGCTCTTTCTAAGTTAGCCCAGCGTGAAAAAGAGAATGTTAGCGAATTCGGTGCTCGGGCCAATCAGCTTTTGGCAAACATGATCGAATTATTAGAAGATCAAAATTCTCTAGAAGATGCTCAGTGTCTGATTAGGTCAGCGAGAAACACAGCTTGCGAGAACTTTATTTGTGGATTAAAAAATGAATTAGTCTTGCGTGTAAAAATTAAACATCCAAAAACTTTACAAGAAGCGATGAATGTAGCTAGAAAGGCAGAATGGGACTTAGAGTTTGTAGATGGCTTAGATCGGAAACCTGTAGAAAATAAAGGTGAAGATAAAGAAAAGGCAGAAGGATCGGGTGAAATAAAGGATTTTAATAATCAGCGCGGTCGATTCCGGCCATACTATAGCAACGCACGTGCTAGAAAGTGTGAGGCAGGTCGTGGCGCAATGAGAGGAACACGTAGCAGTACGATTAGAGGCAGCGATAGAAATGGTCGAAGCGAAGGCGAAAACTCAAAGTCTGACGTTTCTTGCTTTAAGTGCGGCAAGATCGGGCACAAGGCACGAAATTGTAGTAGTATGTATGTCACAAATTTCAATGGTCCGCGTTGCCATAATTGCAATAAAACTGGCCACTTTGCGCGCGATTGCAGGAGTCTTGTTGAAAGAACATGGTCATGTTTTACCTGTAATAAAGAGGGTCCTGTTGCTCGTGATTGTCCTGAAAATAAGGGTCATAACAGTAAAGATAAAAATAAATTAATCTTCAGATATTGCAAAAAGACTGGACACGAAATTGAAAAATGCTTCAAAAGATTAGATAAAATAGCTGAGAATCGCAGGGATAAGGATGAAGATTTAAACGAGAAGTGAGTTCGATTGAATGGTGCGACAGCGAGCTCTTCAAAAATTCAGCACCGATCCGATGGGTCGTATTTAAATTCAATACAGCTGGGAAGGCACTCTCTCCAAATGTAAACCTAAACAGTAAAAATAAAAAAAATGAAAAGGGTGATTTTGTTGTAGACACTGGGGCAGAATTAAACTTAATTGAACGAAAAAAAGTAAAAACAGGAACACCAGTAAATTTTGATGTCAGATATCATTTATTTAAAATTACCAGCCAAGGGGTGAAAACCTCTGGGGAAGTATACATAAATATTAATGGTGTTGATTGTCCTTTTCAAATAGTACCGAATAATTTTCCGGTAAGTTGCGACGGAATGTTAGGAATGCCTTTCCTGTCTGAATCTGTCATTGATCTGAAAACAAAAATAATAAAAAATCACATAGGCGAATTTTCATTCAGTTCATCGATTGAAACTTCACCCAAAAGGGGCACCACACTTATTTTAAAAGCTCGTACTAAACAATTAGTAACTTTACCAGTAACTAACACCGATTTGACAGAAGGATATTTGCCCTTAATACCAACAGGTCCAGGTATATTTTTGGGAGAATCTTTAGCAACCGTGAAAGAAGGCAATATTCGAGTCTATTGCATTAATACTACTACCAGGAACGTAGAGCTCTCGGTTTCGCCCGTTACATTACAAGAATTCGAGACTGTTGAATCAATTACTAAATCTGCGAGTAAATATATTAACAAAGACCTGAACAAAGACAATAACAAAGACGGTAACGAAGACGGCAACAAAAATACTAATAAGAAAAAACGCGAAACTACTCCCACTGAACGATTTAATAAATTGCTACCAGAACTTTATTTGTCCAATTTAAATGAAGAGGAAAAAGAAAGTCTTTTGAAAAGTATAAGAAAATTTCCTTATCAATTCTTTTTGGAAGGAGGAAAATTGGGTTGCACGAATGTTTTGAAACATAAAATTAGAACTGTAGATGACACACCTGTAAATAAACCAAACTATAGGTATCCTGTTGTACATAAAGAAGCAATAGCACAAGAAAAAAGTAAATTAAAAGAACAAAACGCGGTATCGCCTTCTAGCTCTGCTTATAACTCTCCGGTTTGGGTAGTACCGAAAAAGGCGGATTCTAAGGGAAACAAGAGGTGGCGAATGGTAATTGACTATCGCGCCCTTAACGAGAAGACTGTCGATGATGCTTACCCTCTCCCCAATATTACATCCATATTAGATCAGTTGGGTGGCTCTCGATACTTCACCGTGCTCGATCTCGCGGCTGGGTTTCACCAGATCGAGATCGATCCGGCGGACCGACATAAGACAGCTTCTTCGACCCTTTTTGACCATCTCGAATTTAATAGGATGCCTTTTGGGCTAAAATCAGCACCCGCCACGTTTCAGCGGTTAATGGATATTGTTCTATCAGGGATGCAAGGGGTTGAACTCTTTGTATATATGGACGATATTGTCATTTACGCTAAATCTGTACAGGAACATAATGAAAAATTAAAAAAATTGTTAGGACGATTGAAGACTGCTGGACTTATTTTACAACCCGATAAATGTAGATTTGTATGTAAAGAAATTGGATATTTGGGTCACATAATTTCTGAAGATGGGGTTAAACCTGATCCAAAGAAAATCGAGGCTGTAAGCAATTTCCCGCGTCCTAAGGGTCGTAAAAATGTTAAACAATTCTTGGGCTTAGCGGGGTACTACCGACGATTTATACCAAATGTTGCTACGATTGCTAAACCATTGACATTATTATTGAAAAAGGATGTGCCATTTGTCTGGTCTGACGCTGCCGAAAGCGCTTTTAATAAATTGAAAAATATTCTCTGTACGCAACCGTTATTGCAGTACCCGAAATTCGATAAGTCATTCATAATTACTACAGATGCATCCGACTTTGCTATAGGAGCCATACTAAGTCAAGGTGAAATTGGTAAAGATTTACCTATTGCATATGCTTCGCAAACTATGAATAGAGCAGAGATAAATTATACAACAACAGAGAAAGAACTTTTAGCTATGATATTTGCGGTAAAGCATTTTCGACCATATATATTCCCGTTTAGCTCGTTGGAAAGTGAAACTCCAAGAATACGAATGCAAAATAGTATACTGTAGCTGCAAAGGGCTGTAGGTCGAATATTGGCTGCTTCTCCGGAAGCGAAGTCCTCTACCACGAATATCCTATAGAAAGAGCTTTTGTTGGTAATTGTTGTTTTCAGGGCCGGCGGAGACTGTGTGGAGTTAAGGAGTACTCCACACCTGGGCAAATCCCAGGTGTGGAATTCCACACCTGGGACTTCAGAAGGGATTTATATATCTTGCAATATTTCCACCGGTCTCATATTCATGTAAGAGATTTTCTCAGCAGAGTATTTACTTTAAGGTATTAAGTTGAAATGTGGACATTGTAATTACCATCGACGAACTACAATATAGGAAGAGGTGAATCCTGATGAACTAGAAAACCTAGAAAGTCACATCCTCAGTCAACTGTCCATCATGTGTATTTATGTGCATGTGCGAGCTTTGAGGTTGTGCACAAGGAGAATTGTGTTGTATTTCAATATACAATAACATACACTGTAAAATATTTCGGAAATTTTTCCACTAATTTTGGAAGTAAAATTCTAAATTTGGGTCAAAAGGATTATTTCCCTAAAAAAGTTGGAAATTTCCCCAATACTTTGGAAAAATTTCCTTTTTGAAAGGTATTTTTTCGATCGTTTTGGGAAATTCTACATACTTGTTTGGGAATGAGAAATTCCTACAATATTTGGGAAATTTTCCCAATTATAGGTTACATGGTCCTGAAGAGCATCTTACAGTTTCTTTATAATGAACAACATTTATTTATCACATTAATTGAAAACAAATATTATTTCACATATTTGGTGGAATCAACAAAATTTTTGTTTGTGTCAAACAACCGAAATTTAGTGATTGTGAATTCTCTTTTGTTAAAGCTCCTTCGGTTCCAACGAACACATCCTCATCGCGTGTCTCGTGAGAAAAAAAAAGTTAGAAGAAAATTTTCAGATCTGATTTGAAAACAATTTTTTTATTAAAAATTGTATTGTACCTTGTATCTTTTTAATACAAATTTAATTTGTTTCTTTGAAATGTCATTTTAAACGATTAAAACAAAAACGGCGCGTCTTATCAAAAAATGATTAATAACCAATTCGTAGCTCATTTTTGGTTGAACAACTTTTGTCCATTTCTTTTTTTCGTAGCTTGTGTCGTTTGTCCAGAAATTTGATTTTTTAATTCTTAATGTTGTATTTTAACCCTTGCTTGCCACACCTCCGCGGAATAACACGCTTGCCACACTGGGATGTCGGCCACCCCAGCCATAAAAGCTGTAATAAAAATTAATTATTGGATATTTTTCTTTGAAAATTGGTACGGAACTTCAAAAAAGGTATTTATTATGAGGAATGAAGGATGAAATTTTACGGAAAAATTAGTTATGCATTTTTGCACGCTAGCGTATGCTATGTCAAGCTTTGCACACGTCGTATCGGAAAATACCGTTCGATACATGTGCGAGAATTAGCCTTGTGTACATTTCACAAATAAATAGTAACGATTTACGTATATTTATTCCTTATAATAATATATTATATAAATATTATATAATGCCCTTGTAGACTTATAAATGAAATAAATTACGCATATACAGGGTGTTTTTTTTAACTTGAGACAACGAAATATCTCAAAAAATACGCATCCTACGGAAAAAATGTCTGGAATAAAAACACAGGAGGCAGGGGTGGGGGTAACTTTGTAATTTCTAATGGCAACCCCAATTTTTTATCACAGATTCAGATTCTCCTTTACGAAATACGTAAGTTTTATTCGGAAAATTTGTTTCGATTCGCGATAGATGGAGCTGCAATTGCGAAAAATGAAATTGTTGACACTACTTTTAGCTCTACCCAGGACTAACGACGCGGACGTAGTAGTTGTCTATTCCCTTCGGGGTGCTAAA